>JAVSBS010016891.1:0-18983 GCA_033124195.1 Coracias cyanogaster
GGGGCTGTTCTTATACATTTTTTAGTTGAATTGCACATCAGAGTATGCAGTGAACTGAGTGGATCATTAATTTTTGTTTTCTGAATACAAGACTTTTTATACAACCAAATAAATATATTTCTTCAGGAAGAGAGACTAAAAAAACGTAGTCCTACTTCAGTCCACAGATTTGAAGGACTAGAATCTCTGGCAATCGTTTCCCTTGCCTCTGGCTGGCATTCAAGTGTTACCTTGCTTTCCTGTAGATGATGAATGAAATACCAATTTGTTAATTCCTGACTTCTGTGGCAAAAGCATAATATGCCTTTTAAGGTCACTGCAAAATATTAGAGAAGTTAGGAGTTCTTTTAAACTTAGGTTTTATGGAACAGTTTGATCGGTAAACTCTTCTAGTTTGTCTTCAATTACATTCGTTATTATTTTACTAAATATGTTACCATTAACTGACTTAGAGATACTTACCACAATGATGTATAGTAATTAAAAAGTAAAATTCAGTAAATTAGCTACTGATTAAAAATACATCCCCTCCCCCAGAAATATTTACAGTGATTCTCCAGTTTTTGGTTGGTCTTCTACAGGTGGCTGTTCTATCACATAAATATTCAAGTTTCTGTAATGAGCTGAAAAGCAGACATACAGGATGTTTAGGTGTTACACAGAGCTCCTTAGTCTGTGCTCCTTAGCAAATACGTTGAGCCAAAACCAGATAGCTCCACAAGTCTTCATGCTACTTCAGGAAAAAAACCTTTCACTTCCAAAGAAGTTTTATTTTGAGCAATAGAATAGCATTGCTTTTCCGTTACTTTAATAATACCCAGATCATGAAGTTAGGGAAGTATAGAATGAAATTTGTCATATCTGTGGAATCCTTTTTGAAGGAATGATGGTCTCAGTTTAGATGGTTCTAGGATGTTTAGATATTAATGATAAATTATCTTTCCATTCCACAATTTGGTAAGACAATATGACTAATGGGTAACAAAATAACCAGACAAGAAAATAAAACCAAATGTGTTACTGTCACTTTGGGGCACCTCAGCAGAATTTCTGCTATTTGTTACTGACCTGAACATTATTTACTAGGATACATTTAGCCAAATACATGGGAAGAGTAGTATGGGACTTGCTCTATGTGCAGCTTAACCATGCTAATATTCAAAATAGAGTTAGAAAAAAAAACAACCAAACAAAAAAAAAATCCCCCAAACATGTAAAAGTTGTTGCAAACAAAATAAATCATAAAAGCACAAAACCTCTACAGTCTTTGACACATCATCTAAGACTGTAAAAAAAATAACACTGCTCCTGGTTCACAGATGGCTAATTTGGAATTCAGTGACAAGTCAGGAGATACTTTGTTCAGCATTTCTTATAGCAAGCATGGCCCTGTCTTCCTTCTCTTTTAACAATAAGCATTTATTTTTGGTTTTGAATTTTGCAAGCAGCAAGGATTTTTCTAACCATTAAATGTTGTTGTACTCATATCATATGCACGTACACAAACACTCATACAAACAGGAAGCAGGGAAGGGAGTTTAATTTCTCAGCAGCTCAGTCTTTTTCATTACTTACAGTACTGCCTAGCACAGAAAAAAAAAGAAATCAAAGCGTAATTGATTTTTGGAAAATAGATACTAAGCTGTTCAGAAATGAGAGCATTTTGCTTATTTGACTGTCTTTTCTTTCACTGTCATATTAATACAGACGATATTATTTATATTTTAACTATTTCTAGTCTGTATCTTATAGAAGAAACCAACTAGCTGCTCTGTAAAACCAAGTTCTCCTCCTCCTGGCAGTATCACAGCCCAGACCCTGAATGCAGCTGGCAGTCATTTGGCAGAAGGTGTATGGGTCAGACCTTTTGTCTGGGGAAGCCAAAAGAAAATTTAACACACCTGAACTAATAAGCTATACAACAGCCCAAGTATTATTTTAGACAACTTGTCTTCTAGCCTGCAGCAGAAAAATGTTATCAAACACGAATGACCTTTTTCAAGGGGTATCTTTCTGATTTTAAATGAGCTGGTGAGCAACCTGGCTTCATTTTCCACTTTCAAAAGGAAAAACACACACTGCCTAGATGAAGCTGTGGCTTGCAACACCTCAGGAGTACAGTTAAGTATCATCAGCAGTCTCAGCCAGCCATTAGTGCATTATCTTGAGGATCTACATCGTTAGTTTAAATTAGGTTCACTTAATTAGCCAGCTGGTACTCTCCTTGACAAACTGATAAACAAGCTGTGCTTTACAGTTCCATAATGGTGAGACTAAAAAACAACTTCCACCTATTTCTTCTGCTTTAATGATGAAAATAGAAGAAATAATCCCCCTAGTTGTGTGCCTCGCACAGAACGTCACTTAATCAAATATGTTGCCCCCCCATTTCTTACCTCTGAAGTCTTCAGTCCTTCTCATAACAAAGGAAGTGTAGAGCTCAACTGTCTAAAAGGTTTGTGGTCTCAATACGCAAGGCTGTAGAGAAAACACTTTGGTTCTGATCACAAGTTTACCAAAAGTAGTAACTGTAATTGGAAAATGTATGAAAACAATCCTTTCAACTTCAGCAAACTAGACCCAGTTTAGCAGAGATCGGGAGCTTTGGGTGTAGCAACGCTGTGTTGGTTTCATGCAGGACTGTGTAGTAACAGCTTGTGTTTATTTCAGTAGGTGGCTTGACAATACTCTTCCCTTTTTAGCCATTTTCCAATAATTGGTGTAGTTTTTAAACTGATATGTATAAAGTGAGAGTGATGGTAGGGAAGGAAGATAAGTACTTTTTAACTTGATTTTAAAACTTTCCAGCTTCTTAATAGCTTTAGTATAATGTAATTTTGATACCAAATGTTAGAGCACATAATGAATAAAAATAACTTTTTTAGCGATTCAGTACTTTTGAATTAATCAGAGGGCTTTTTCTGGAATTGACAACATAATTGTAAAATGCATTTGGAAAACATTAGGAAATGCATCTCCAGTCATCATTTTAATTCAAGTATATATGTTATTTTTCTTTTGAAAATGTGACTAAGTATCTCTATTTTCATTATGCTTCAGGCAGTAAATACAGATCCTGTTCCAGTGAAACTACACTACGATAAATCACATGATCAAGTCTGGGTGCTGAGCTGGGGAAACATGGAAAAGAATTCACCAACTTTGCAGGTGAGGTGGTCAGAATGATTATACGAAAGGAAATCTAAACAAATCGAACATTTGGGTGATTGCAATGTTTTGTATGTTTTCCTTTGAGCATTGTTATCATGACCCCAGCAGGGGCAGTGAAATGATTTCAGGTAACTAGAAAACAATACAGACAACTGATCTTGCTAAAAAAGTTAGAGGTTATTTTCAGTGCCATTACTCACAAATGGCAGCGTTAAACTGACAGAAGAATAAGGACTGCAGCTGAAAGCAGGGCATGCTTTTGTAACTGCCAGTCCTTTGAGAGCACATTGTTGCTGTTTATGATAGTTTTGTCCCTAATTAGAGGAGAAACACTAAAATTATATTGATGCTATGAAGGTGACAAGCTCTATCTTTACTTATTGCTTTTTTCAGATGTAAAATATTACAAATCTTTACTTTTCCCATGCCTCTGAACAGTGGTAAGCCTAGGGACAGTCACTAAAGAAACATTTCAAGAAGCTGTACTTGCATTCCTTTTTCACTACTTTCTTTTCCTTATTTGAAGTAATCCCCTGAAAATACAGTAATCTTCATGTCATAATTTCAAAATTCCTTTTTTATTTCAACTTATTTTCCTGCTCTTTAGAAATTAATGAAATCCTTATGTATTTTTAAACATATATATGAGATAAAGAATAAAAGAAATTGACACACAGGGCTCAAGCAGAGAAATAAACATTTGAAAACACCTTTTTAGCACCTACAGACTTTTAGTAACTGTGAGTATGCAAGGTAATTTGTTCGTGTTCGGCTGTCACTCCTCCCCAGAGAATGACTGATAATTGAGTCAGTCTTTTCATGTTTTAGAGAGACCGGTCTTCACTCTCATTTTTCCTTGTAGTATAGATAATTGATTTTGTCTTTATTTTAAATCTGCTCTTATGTGCATGCATGTGAATATCATAGTGGATATTATATGGAATCTTTTATTAATCCATAAACATTTACCTCAGAGAAGGTCCAAGATTTGGGGATTTGAGGAAAATTGGTTCGTAATGATTTAAGGAATGTGTAAACTCAAATCAGCTTGCTCTTGTGAAATATGTCTGTGCTGTGTTGAATTACCTCATGAGCAACATCAATTGAGTATTCGTAGCATAGCTTCTTGTAGATCAGTTGATAACATTTTATTTTTTCACTCTGGCTGAAGTGCTTAAGAAATTTAATCTCACTCTGGTGTATAGTTTTGAAAAACAAAAAAGGTAACCCAAAAACTTAGTTTGCACTAAGAACTACTAGAGGCTTTAGTAATGTAAATGTATAAGTATGGACTCAGTGGTAGGGGAAAAAAAAGAGGAAAAAAGTAAATGTGAAGATTAAATGGCCAGGTATGTAACAGTTCTCTCAAATCTGTAATGCTTACCAGCTTTATTCACCTTCACTTGTGTTCTTTTTCTTGGTAACTGAAGGATAATACAAGAGATGGAATACAGAGGCAATACTGTATTAATTTATTTGTATAGAGATTAAATTTTGAAAAAGTATGGTTTATAATGATGTTACTTCATATAGGTGATAACACAAGCCAGTGCAAGTGTTTCTCATCACACAATCCATACTCAGCCAGTGGGAAAGCAGTTTGACAGAGTGGATGACTTTTTCATTCCAACTACAACCCTCATCATTACTCATATAAGGTAAGTTTTAGATGAATTATACTAAAGTTTCAAAGAAGCTATAACATTTTCTCCAAAGAAAATACAGTCTAAAAATCTTGAAAATCTGAGACCAAACCACCTACTTTGCTTTGGAACACCCTTCTTCATAAACTAACTAAATGTGAGTTTTATTGAAAACAAGCTGGATATCAGAATAAACATATTTGTTAGAGTTTTTCTTCCTTATCTCACCAGTGTTCAAAAGTCCCACTGTTCTGTGTTCTTAAATTCCAATATAATATCGTCTGGGATTTTCCTGAGGAACTAATAGTAATATTCAGATAATTCCCCAACTTAAGAACATAATTCTTAATTCATAAATAATAGTTACTAATTTCTACTACTGCTCAGAGGAGTTACCATATATAGTATTTGCAATATCATGCTACATGTATGTTGTATTGGAGTTACTCTGATTAATGGACCAGAAAAAAAAAGCACTTGGAGTTTTAAAAGGAATTGTGATATAACAGAAGTTAGCTCTCTATGAACTACCTTCTCCTGCTTATTCAGTTCTTTCTACTTGTTTTTTCATCAGGCCCTCTATTTTTAAAACAAACCATGACTGAGCATGTAACATAAAGTCTGTTCAGATGCATGAATAAAATTTATCTCATTTCATGGGTGCCAAGTATATGATGTTAAAATGATTCAGATTGTCTTTACGTTTCTCCAAAGAACAGACATATTCTGGCTGTGATAGAAATACTCTAGGGATAGAAGAATAGAACAAAGTGACCAGCTGGATTTTAAAAGACATATGGGAAAGAGAGTGTGAGGGGAAAAAAAGGCAACACTTAATACAGGCATAAAGCAGAAATGTTTTCAAGATCTCCCAAAGGCCTGTTAAATATTTTTTTTTTCTTTCTAAAAATACATTAGTAAGAATGTGAAATATAATTTTCTTTTCACATTTTTTTTTCTGTAACATTTCTACCTCTAGGAAGTGAAAAACTCTGCAGTCTAGGATTTGTACATCTGAATATTGTATTAATATGTATTAGCACTTTGTATGTTACTGACACAGACCCATTTCATCTCAAAACACCCCTGCAAATAATTAACTCTATTGTTTATTCAGTTCTTCCAAGTTGAAGTTTTTGTAGAAATGCTTTCGTTAGGATGGTCTTAACTGTACTACAATTATGAGACATCATCCTTCTCTTAGCTAAAGTCTCAAATCACGTATATGACTATGTATCTCCATTAAAAAAGATGTAATTTCTGATTGTAGTGAATGGATTCCTTTAAATGTGAAAACATGCAATTTAGGATGACTTTACAATTGATTCCAAAATTTACTCTGTACATGACTACGACCAATCTACTCTTTTGTATTAAAAAAAATGTGGCTTCTCATAAAGAGGTTATTGATGAAGGATAATATGTTTTCAATTTTCTACAAAACTCTGAACTAAGAAGTAAATTAGCAATCACCCATATGCAATTTAAAAAGGAATGTATCAGTTAATATAGCTGAATAGGAAATTGGCTCCGAGTACCATTACTGCCATGTTTCTTGAATTGAGTAGGTAAATGTATGTTGTGTCCCTGAAGTAATCTGCAGTACTCACACTTGGCCTTAAATTTCCTACATTTGGAACAGGTATGCCTTGGAGAACAAAAGTTACTGCTTCATAAACTACCAAATACTGGAGGTACTGCCCCAACAGAACTGACATTTAGATACACTAGTTTTCATGTAAATAAGGGGGGAAAAAAAAAAAGAGATAAGCATCATATAAGGAGGGAAACTAGGTTTGGGGAAAGAAAAACAGGCCTGGTACAAAGCCAGTGAGGAACTCATCTTGCCTAACTCAAACAATTTAAAGTTGATATTTTGTCTAAATAGGTCAACTAGGAGCTTTCTGCTTTGTTTGGTGGGTCACAGCTACCTTCACAATGAGTCATTTCACCTGTCCTGTATGTAATTTAGGAGGAAAGGTAAATAAAGAATAAAAGAAATAGAAAAAGAATATTAAATTAAATTAAACAATGAAAGAAAAAGATTGGATAAGTAACTGCAGATACATAATAAACATGTGACTCAAATTAGGCCAATTATCTAATTGTGACTTTTGCATTTTAGGTTTGTTTTGTTTGGGGCTTTTTTTTGCATTCAAATGCCAGATAAAGGCCAAAATAAAAACTTCTGAAGTCGGAGAGCCTGTGGTAGCTTGTCCAATGCTAAAACCATAGATTTGGGGGTTTTGACCAATAAAATCTATTCAACACCGATTAAGTGTTTTTACCTACTCATGAGCTTACTTGAAATGCAAAGAATCTTATTTTAGTTTTCTATAATGCTAGTGAATTCTGAGTGCCTTTTCTAGAAAAGAAAAACAAAAAACTACTATGTAGACAAATATTGTATTTTTATTTTTAATGTATTCTTTCAAGAGCTATGCACATGAAGTTAGTCTCTCATTAAAGAATTTGCCTTATATGAAGTGTCTGGCCTACACGTACTTTTAATTTTTTGTTGAAATAAAAATTAGCAATGTAAACAGTGTGTCAGAGAAGGTTTTAGATTAACTATACTCATCAAATCAGTAGTGGTGTAGAAAAAACCTCTATTAAATCTGTACTTCTCAACAGTCAACAATTAAAATGCTCAAAACCAGCATGTGTTTGTTAAGGATGTCGGGCAAAAAACATAAAGCTTGAGCTTATTATTCTTTGGTGTGTATACCAACCAGGGGAGCATTTTATCAGTATGAATCATGAAAAACTGCGAGGAAAATAACCCCACTGGCTGAATTAGCTGATACAGTTAACTCTTCAAAGGCCCTATTTATTCTTTGTTAGGAGTCAGTTTTCTTTGACTATCCATCACCAGCACCTTCCAGAAAAGTGAAAGCTTTCTGTAGCTAGGTGCGTTTGTCACCTCTAAACTAAATTTTTTAATGATAAAGCAGAAGACAGTGTACATGGCTTACCAAATCAGCATCCAGAACAAAACTTTCCATCTGAATAAAGGCATTTCTAAGCAAAAAAATGAATGCTACTTGAAATAAAGGCATTTCTAAGCAAAAAAAATGAATGCTACTTGAAAGTATGAATTAAATTTTGTAACAGTTAACACAAACCATCTACTGTGATCTGCAGTGTATTACCATATACTACATATTCTGCCCAATCAGTTATTCTTTAATCACTGTAAATAACAAGGGACAGAAGGTAAAGATAGGTAGGCTTGTTGACACTAGGAACAGAAATAAGGATGAATAATTTAAAGCTGTGATTGGTCACTAATTTTCTCTTTTTAATAATATCTAAAATGTTCATTGGTAATAATACATATATATGTATTTAAAGGTTGTTGCAAATTAATTTTATTTATGAAGTGATGGAACTAAACATTTGCTTTACTTAGGTGGGTTATTTTTATGTATGACAATGGAAATGGGCTGCCAGTTATTAGAAAAGATATCTGCACACATTCTAACGCTCATTCGGACAGCAGATTATTTAGGATGCACTTCCCCCAGATCAATAAAAACTTTGGTCTGTGGTAAACAGTAATTGATCCCAAGGAAAAAAAAAAAAGTTTCCCCAGACTCTTCCTACTACAGAATGAGGTAATATTTGGTCATATTTGCAGTACAGAATGAGTCAGGGCAAAGAACTTTCTGGTTTAATAGCCAGCAAGCATAACATTACATTACTCTGAACAACTGTGATGAGCCATCGAAGCAGCAGCTAAGAAAACTAAATAGATATGAACCAAAAGAAACAGAGGAAGAATAGACTAATTCTGTTATTTTTAAACCCTCCTTTATAATTGGTGGATAGTTGATATGTGTACAGAAAAGGACACAAAAAGAAGCTTTATCATTCTGGGGAAACGAGATGTGGAGGTTCAGTGCCATCAGTCAGTTTTGGGAAGATGGGGAGGTGTCTCCCTCTGTTCTGCTCCAGTCAAACTATTTCCTCCCACTGACGGTTAGAATCAAGTGATGTTTTGGATGTAACCCTTTTGTAACTGTTAGCCATTTATAAATACATACATTTAAAAAAAAGAAAATAATACATATTGTTTAGTAAAAATCTACTGATTACCCCTCTAATAATGTGTAGAGTGCCCACGGATGTTTCCAGATAGCAAATCAAAGCTATCTGGAAGCTATCTGCTAAATCTACAGATAGATCAGGTTGTCACCCCGTAATAAGTCTCTAAAAATGTAGATGACTTAATTCTAGATTTTTTTTAGCAAGACTAGTTCACCTGCTGACTCTTAAGGGAGGGATTGCTTCATGCCTTTGAGCATTCCTTCATGATGGAAATAAATTCCCTTATTTTTCTCATAAAACTTCTAAAATACAAGCCTAGTTTAGAGAAAGTCAGTTTCCCATGGCTTTTCTTTAGTTTCCTGTGCCGGGTAGTTGTAGTACAATGCACAAGAATATAATACAGTAATAATTACTAAAAGAAAGAAACCTTAATGAAGTTTGCTGAGGCTTAGTGTTGGAAGTCTGAAGATTTAAAAGGGAAGAAATCATATCTACCTTGCAGATCTTGAAAAAAGCCCGGCCTGCTGTCATCATTGGCTTTGCTTTACCTCTGATGTGCACTCACTGCCAATATCTGTTGAATTATACCAAGAGAATGAATAAATGTAAAGCATTGTTTTTCATGCATGCTGTCATGCCCATATTTTCAGTGCACACAGCTTGTCAGAAAAGTCTCCCCCTCTCCCCAGTTGTGTTGAACAGTTACCAGACAGTGGGGCCACAAAAATAAATGGGATGAGATCTGTTGTTCTGTAATAAATGGTACAAATCTTGAGGGTTTTTTTCAGTTATTACTGAAACTTGTTGCTCTTGTAGATGCAGCTTTTAAGAATTGAGTATATATATTTTCAGTATTTAGCCTTGTATATTTACTGGGAATTTTATTCAGTGAGCTATTTTCTGTGCCAGAGCAGTTCAGAACAACCAATGATCTTGTCCTTAATTGTCTGCTAATACCATTCTTTATCATAAAAATAGACATTTTCAATTAGTATGTGCAATGGCTGCAAAAAGATGACTTGTACAATACTCATGAAAACATATTCTTGGAAGCCTAAGGAACAAAAGGGCAGCCCCAATGTTCGTAAATCTAAGTGAACAAAAGATAGTTGGAATAAATTAAGGTCTGTCATTACACTGCTGTGACATGTTTCAAAAGCAATATTAAATGAACTCACTGTAATGGAGTAACTCTGACTTTTTAGATGTTTTAATCTTTTAGTAAGTATTTTAAATGTCATATAGCTACCTGACCTAACAAGTGGAAGAATGAGCAACTCACTGGTGAGATGGCTCAGAATTTGAATAGAGTTCAAATATTCTTAGTTTTATTTTTTTTCTCTCTTTCTTTTATTTCTCTGTTGTAGGGGAAGCAGTCTTTCTAAAATTATAATTACTCATTATTATAATACTCAAAAAAGTGCAAAACCTAAGCTTTTCTTAGAATTAATTGGAATGAGCTGTCAATGCATTCCTGTGAACCTTCATAAATGAAACTCGAGTTGGGTGGTGATTCAGTAAATTCACACTTCATTCCAGAGTTTAAGCCCCTACAGAGGTGTGAAGTAGCTGAAGCACTGTGAGAGCATTTTCAGTATTTCTGTGCAAATAAGCAAACAGAAAATATTATTTTGCTTCAAGAATCCTACCTAATCAGAAAGAACATTCTGTTCAGTGGTTTGCAAGTCAAACAATGGGAGTGTTAAATGCTGAGTCAGCTGTAGAAAAAAACATCAACAGAAGAGGTAATTTGGGCCTTGCATTTTTCACATAGTATGATTTAGCTCAAAGATAACAGGCAATTTAAAATTTTACAAAGTCAGTTAAAAAGGTACATTAGGGGAGTGGAAAGTTTGAAACAATTCTTAGTCATTAAGCTATAAATATATATAAGGGAAACAACTTGAAATCTTGAGGAACTGGAGAAAGAAGCTCAGTAGTACCAGAGCAAGCAGAGAAGATCTAGAAAGTAACTGCAGTTTCTAATGATGATTGTGAAATTTATCAGGGAATACTATGGTAGGGCAGCATGCAAAGGAGATCCACCTGGGCTAGGAATTTGCTCTGGAGTCTTTCTTTCCCCTCTTTGTGCACCCAAAAGGAGGACCCTTCTGCTCCATAAATACGGTGCTTTTGAAAAAGCAGGTCATGGGAACTTCTGGAAAAGATGGAAGGGAGACAGTAAAAAGTATTCTTCTGCATCTTTTTTTGTTCGCTTTAAATAGTGGATTTTACAGTATCTTTGTTTCAGAGGGAATATGGAGAATGAAAGATTGAGAGATTGAGTTCCAACAGTTTAAATGCTCTGAAACTTTGATCAGCTACCACCATTGGCAACAGCAACTACTGTTGAAATAAGTGCCTCTAGAAAATGTGCTGGTACTCTTTAGTGTATGGAACCTATATTCTCTACTTTATTCCTCCTCTGTTCACATCTCCACACAAAAAGCTCAAAAAGTCCATAAATGTAGCCACTACGTATCTTCAAACTAGGAAACTCCCCATCCTCCCCATAAAAGATACATCATGTGCCCACAGTTATGCCTCATCTATATCGTCCTTCAGCTCCACTCTTGTATTCTCAGATGGACCCTTGTTTGCAGGCTTTAATATGCGCTGAGTAGTAAGGATTCCCAACTGCGTCTATAATTACAAAGTATAAATATTATTAAGTAACTGCCAGCACTCCACAAACACATTTAAGATTTGCTGTCACAGAAATCTGGCAAAGACCAGATGTTCTGACGTGTATATGACATCTTTTAATGCAGGTAATTGTGGAGTTCATGGGGAAAATATTTTTATGTTAAAAGTTCATTTTCTGCTTTGTGTTATGAAATTTGATCAATAATTCATTGCACATTTAAATGTGCTTAAAAATATTTTTTATAATGCACTGAAATCTGTGATTGTTTTCACCTTGCAATATATATGTACATATGCACACATATCTATAAGAAATAGATCTTGAAAACTCTCTTCTATACTGCATGCCTTTTCCCATGTCACCTGGCAATATAATCCAAATGCTGCTTGATTAATAAATTCAGCTCATGCTCCAATTCTTTTCCTTTTAGGTAGTTTGAGCTCTCAAACTAAAAATGCCAGTTGCGGACCCTGGACATCTAGGGGGTGGATCGCGACACCAATAGAAAAAAGGATTATATCAAAAAACTTTTCCACCTAAGTGTGGCTATTTAGAAATGAAAATTCCTTTCAAAAAAGGCATGAGATTGCATCCAGCCTTTGTAGAGTTATAAAACTGTAGCATCAGTAAAGGAAAATTCCGTAAGTTCTACTTGTGTTTCCCCATTAGCTCAGGAAATGGCCAGAACCTGACTTAAGTAAGCTCAGTTGGCTCTACTGAAGCAAAGGTAGTTTTTCTAAACTGTAAGTGTTGCCACACTATGTTTTTTTTTTCCTTTTTGCATGTGCAGAATTCATTACAGGAATATTTACCTTTGGAGTAATATGATCTGTCCATCTCAAGTGGCCGAGCCAACCATTATTGTAAATAAATAAATGTTGTGCCTGTTTCCTAATACTTTTAAAAATTCAGCATGTGTTAATATATGAAAATGCATGACACAATGAAATGTGTAAAAAATGTAATCTACTATGAGAAGGAAATAATCCTTGCAATTTTGGCACCTAACTTCTTGTACCCAGTGATCAGAAGTTACCTTATCTTTCTACTGTCCTAATTACTCATTGGTTTTCCAAATAAACCAAATGATAAAGATTCATTTATTAGCTTGGAGGCAATCTTAAAGTTAACTAAGTAACCATTTTACCATATGTTTGCTAATAAACTACCAGAGCACAATTATTTTTAAAAACTGTGCTGGGTCTAGCTTGGATGGAGTTGATTTTCTTGACAGCAGCCAAAATGATGCTGTGTTTTAGATCTGTGACTTTGGAATACTGAAAATTTATTTTGACATTTCCCTTTGTATATTTCTATTTTTAAGCTTTTGAAATAGATTTTTATTCATTACATTTAAGCTTTCCTCTTTGATGTTATGTTTAGGGTTTTTCTATTGCTTCAGTCTGATATTTTCTTAATTTGAATCACTAGTAAAAAAGGGAGAGAAAGGAGTTGTGGTAAAGTTCGGTATTTGTTCTTTTGAATATTTGCATATCCCCAGCTATAACAGTATGTGAACTTCATTTTTTAAATGAAGAAAAAGATCCTTTGAGACTGTCTTGACATGTGTAATTTATCACCTTTGTAGTCCTTATCTCTACCTCATTATTCATTTTCTACTAGCGCTGGGTATTTCTCTTGACATACAGAAATCTGGCTGTGCAGTCCATATGACATCTGCCCACCTTGATGTTCCCACATTTTCTGTAGTGCCAGATCTTCTTAATCCTATCCTACCTTGTACTGACATTTAGGACCATCTTTCAGAATGTCTTTTCTCACTGTGTCTGTATAGCTAGCCTTTTCTTTGACTTCTCTTGCTTTAAAAATGAAGTGATTTTTAGATTTATTATTAAACCGCTATTTCTCCTTCCATACAAGGTACAGGAAAGAAAAACACATTTTCTGCCAACACTAGAAATATACTTTTGCTGAGAAGAAGTTGTGATATAACACAAATAGTTTCATATATTCCTGGATTTTAAAAGTCTATAAATGAAGGTGCTTTCGTTTGTCTTAAAATTTCATGCGCTGCAAATGTATACTAATTGTAAGTCAGAAGTCCTGATCTATGTGCAACATGTTAAAAGAAGTTAGCTCTTTGAGCAAGATCTAAAAAGATGACTGAAGAAGGCACTGTGGTATCTGGCCAACTATGGGGAAATTTTCCCATTTGGTTTTTACACATGGGTCATTTGAAGATATTCTTCAACATGAATTTCGGATAACAGTACATTTCCTTCCTCTATTATCTCTAGTGAGATATGACTTAAATGCTCTGCAAGTGCATTTCTTAAACTGAAATAGTTAAATTTTAAAAAGAAAAGAAGAAATAGAAACCACAAATAATAATGTAACTCTGAAAGGATTTCAGGGGGTGTACTATTACTGTTATCAATATGAGAATTTAGTTAAGGAATTTTTAGCTTTCTTTTGTAAGCACTTACATGAGTTATTCAGCTGAGTTTCAGAAGACAACTTGCATAGTCTCTCCCACAAATAAGTTTTGAAAGACAGTATCACTTGTGGTTTTTCTACTGAAGTGAGAATTATCACCTATAAGAACGAGGATTTATTTGGTGGTACTTGAAATGTCTTGCACTTTGGCTCAGCAGCATGAAATTTGTGGTGCTCGTTTTTTAGTCTCCAGCTAATCTAAATACATTGCAGGAGAAACTCAGAAGCTATGCTTCTATTACTGTCCATTAGTGAAAGCTTACTAATGGTCAAAACCTATTTATTTTATAACATTCATTCCTATCTCTGTTGCTTATTATCTATGAATGGAAATTTTTTTTAATCCAAGTTTAAGCTCTGAGCACAAAGCTTAATTTAAGGAGATCCCTTTATTCTAAGAACATAGGACTTGTCAGGATTTTTCTAAGCCCAGAACTTCTTCCCAAGCACAAGTATAACAAAATAGTCAATACTTTTAGAGAATGAGACCTGCCATCAAATTCCATTATTCATCAGAATTGATCTTTTCATTCATCTAACAGAAGTGACAGTGATGATCTTGTTTTACACTAAAATTACTTGTTTTCCATAAGGATGACCCCACAACTTCATGTTCTTTGTTTTTTAATTTTCTTTTTTTTTTTTACACCAATTTTTTCCCCGTTTATATTTCTTAGAACTACTATGTTAGTATTTCCCAGGAATATTATCAGCATCATACATTATTGCTGCAAAAGTTATTTCTGTCTTTTTTTAGGATGCATTTTTAAATATTTCATTTACAGTAATTGCAACAAGTTATTATAAAATAAAATTTAAAAAATAAAATTAGTGAGGAGGAAAATATTTTAGAGATGTGTGTGAACATATATATTCACACATATAAACATAAAAATAGAGAATTATCAAGATGTTCTCCAAGACGTAAGTATGCCCTCAGACAGAAAGATGCTTTGTGCTTAATGTTGTTATATACAAACATCAAGGAAGGAGAAATAAAAGCCTTTTCTGATTTCAAAACAAAATATGAAGCAAGTGTTCTTAATGTTGTGAAGGGCATCGGGAACAAAATTAGGAAAACAAGTTTCAAAGGTCAAACACTGTTATAGTACCAAAAAAAAGGCACCATTTGTGCTGATGAGCAATAGCTACTGGGCAAAATCCACTTAGCCTTTTGTTATCCTCAAATAACCATTCCTGAACTGTGGAAATTAAAGATATTTTCTCAGCAACCTGCCAGAATTGGACCGTTCTAGGCAACAATAATTTTCAAAGTCCCGAGGGGAAGACTGCTATGCCTTTGCAGTGCTAACAGTTTTTGAAATCAGAAACACTTCTGAAATGAAAAGTATGGGTTTTATCTAGAGGTATATATTTTATTTGTGCAATAGACTACAGTAATTGTAATAGAAAGTGACAATAAGACAGAAATGATGTTTTAAAAAATTATTTAAGTAAGGAAAATTAATCATGTGGTGATTTAAATGGTATGAATGCAAAGCTTCCAAAGTAAAATAAATCAGTGTGAACAGTCTTCCTTAGAACCATTTGTGTGTGAATATAAAGTGAAGAGTAATTTTAACAAAGGAAACAAAGGTTGCAGTGTGCTATGTTAAGTTCTTGGAAAATCCTTAGTTAGAGGGGAAAGCTGTACACCTAAGGAAACAGTTCTATGACCAATTTTCCTTTTTCCCTCTCCTTCATTGTTAATATTTCCTTCTCCAGAGCTACTGTGGATAACTTCATTTCATCAGAAAAAGGTTTGGTGTACAGCACACTTCAATTCTACAATTTTGTTTAAATGGTAATACTTTCCCATGGTACCAGATTAGAGCCTTTTTATAAGATCAGGGCAGAGACCCTGTAACAGATTGTTCTTGGACAGTTAATGGCATTTACTTTGAGTCCCAGGAACCTTTTGGTCAGCAGATTGATCAAACTTTGTACTAATAGAACTTGATCTTCCTGGGTTGATATTTCTTCCTAATTTTTGAAAAAATAGTCCTTAATATATAGATTGTTGAGTGTCTTTAAAAGTGATTGTTATTCACTCAGGATATAGTAGTTGGTATTTGTTATTACTTTCTTGAATTGTTACACAGGTTAAAAAACTTCTCTTTTGTACAACAGCACTGCTGTTTGCTTCTACATATAATTTTGATTGTAGCTCATCTAATTCTATTCTCTTTTACTTGCTTTCTGTTTTGAGAACATGATTTTCCTTAAGTGTTTGATCTCAGATACCTGTTTAAAAAAAGATTTCATGAGGGTAATCTGTGGGTGTACGGCCAGAAATGGAAAGAGGACACCAGTTTTTGTGTCATCACCATCATCTTCTATTCTGTTGATCTTTGTGAAATCAACAATAATTACAGTTTTATATTAATATATTAATTGTTTAAAAAGTATAATGCAATTATCTTCATTTCTAGGGGAAAAAAAATTAAGCTTTTGGTTTTTTTTTTCTTCTTTTTAACCAATGTTTGGCTATTTCCTCTTTTATAATGAATGCAGTTGCAGTAAGCAATATATGTGGCTTGTCTAAAGAAGAAAATAACATGCAGGAAGCCAGGCTATTAATTTACCGCTTGTTGGTAGGTCCACAATAGCATCTTGCTTAGCTAGCTGTGCATAGAAGATGCAAACTAACTTACTTTATCTGAAGGGTGGAAAAAAATGATACCTTGCAATTTTGAAGATGCAGTGTCAGAATTCACATGACTGGAACTTTGTATGGGATGTCTGGTCCATTATTACCTCATACTTTACTTGAGTGGAGCTTACCATCAAAATAAGATTGCATCTTACCTTTTATAGCTGTAGGTTTCAGTACTATCCTTCAGTCTGAATAACTACTGGTATTATTATGGGATGAACTGAAGATTTTCAAATGCATCAAATGAATATAACTTTGTTCCTACAAGGCTGTCTTAAGTCCTGCCTTGAGTTTCTGTTCTTCATTATTTTTTTTCTCTTGTGATGTTTGCTTTAGTACGTTTTGCACAATCACCTTTTATATATCTCACAGTATTATAAAGGTAATAAATAAAAGTAAGACAAGTTGGGCCTAACTGAGGTATAGTTCATTCAAGTAATAGTGCCCCAGTAGGCTTGAATTTCTTCCTGGCTTATCCACACAGGACATAAAATTGGTAGATATAACATGATTACTAGTCACATTCCAATATATTTAGTATTGAAAAATGTGTTATAATTTGCAAATACAATATCTGAATGAGAGATATTAATAGTCATATTATGTGATCCCATCTTGATATTTTGCAGTAGAATGTGGTGTTAGTTCTAACAGGCTATGTCAAACACTTTAATAGTGACATGAAAATGTAGTTCACTGACAGTGATAAAGTTGCTTTTGGAAAGTTAATTTATAACATTTGCATGCAGTTCTTAGAGCTCTGCAAAACCCTAAGAATGAAAGGCAGACTCTGAAGAGCTTTTATTTATCTTTTTGATGAGTCTATAGCCTTGAGACAATACTGAAGCTGATTGTTATGGTTGAAAAAATATACTTTTTGTGGAAAGCAAAGTGAATTCATGGATTTCTTTTAAAGCTAAAAGCTGCCCTCTCAGAGCTGTGGAAACCATCTGTGAAAATTCTGGGAGGGACACCCTCTCTGCTTTTAGCTCTGCCTCACATGGAGGCTTAGACAACATTCTTTTCTCTATCTGGGCACTTGTAGCATTGCTAGCTGCTTCTCTAAGCAGTCGTTTTGCTTTCTGACCACAAAGGGCACTTTTAATAGCCTCTACAGCTGTGTGATACCTAAACTTACTATAATGACTTGGATAAACAGATAGTCACATCTTAGCTTAGTGACATACTGATACACCGTTAGTCATTTAAACTTCAATTTTCTAAATCTGTACACATTTTTGTAAGGGTGGTTTTGGATATTATGCTTTCATTCTGATAGGATGAGTATACTCATTCTGTTCTTAGGATGAGTATGAGGTTCAGATTGTAGGCACCTAGATTTAGATGTGAAAATACAGTGCTATCTAGGGGTGTAAGCTGTTTATCTTCTGCTATAGTTAATGGAGGTCAACTACACAGGTGGCAGAGTCTGGAAGGCAATTTTGCTTACCCTCTACAGGGCTTTGGCACTGGTATCTTAACATTTTCTCTAGACTCTTTTGGCTGTATAGATTACATCTCTGCTGGCAAAAATAGGAACTTAGATGTTTAACTCATATGCAGGCATGCATAGCTACACGTTGAAATGCAGTTACCTATAGGAAAGGAACACTACTGTGGAGAGGAGTTGTGATAAGGCTGACCATTCATAATGGCAATTCTTCAACCTCTGATATGATCATAGTGGAGGGAAGCAGCTGTGCTTGATTAGGACTGCAGAAATATCTTTTGTCTAGTTTATTTCAAAGCAGTAAGTGTGTAAATATAAACAGAATGATATTTTTATGTACTCTGGAAGAGACAGAGTTAAGCCATGTATTGTTTTTTTCATTCTTTATTTCCTAGTTCATACATTAATTTTTAATAAACTAATGAAAAGACTAGATTATAAAAAACACAGTACTTAAAACTGCACTGGTCATTGTGCAAGTGTACTCACTGCATGTATGCTTAATCTAAAGTACAGCTTCTTAAATTTGAAGGTGTTTTACTTGAAATCCTTATCAGAACCACCCAAAATTCAGCTCTGTGTGATCTGGGATCTAGCGCTGCTATTCTAAATGATATATGATACCGAAATAGGAGCTATCCAATTCATCAGATGGGCCATGAAAATGTTTATTTTTAATCCTAAGGGAATACAGCATGCTTATCCTTTGAGAGGACAAGGAAAGGTCAGTACTTTCAAGGATCCTACCGTTTGACCTGAAAAAGCATAAGTGCCCTCCTCATAGGCAAATTTAGAGGATACAGGATGGTGCAGAGAGGAGCGGTGAAAACATTTGGAGGATTAGGACTGAAGCCCAGAATATGTGAGGCAAAAATGATTTTTACTCCTCCACTTCTGGTATTAGAAGAA
>JAVSBS010016892.1:0-19493 GCA_033124195.1 Coracias cyanogaster
AGAGGGCATTAATAAAAAGCTATTTAACCCAGGAAGAAAATGAAAGTATGTTACAGTACTAGTGCAGCTTTTGACTTCTTTCTTTTTTTTGAGGGAAACATTAAGACTGATTGGCCTTTCTGATCTGGTGCGTGGTTACCCCAGGGAGAAATGAATCTCTGTGTTCACCAAAGCAGCAGACCAATATATGGATTGTTCCGTCTGGGTTGCTGTGTCCTCAGGGTCTGCCTCTTGGCCTCTGGTGAAAGAGGAGCACGAGGGAAATACTGTCTTCTTCCCCCCCCCGAATGCTCACTAGTTTTGTTGTGTGCAAATCAAATATTTAAAGCTAGTGTCTGATGCCATCAACCAGGCCTGGTCTCAGAGTCCCCAGTGTTGTTTTATGTGTTCATTGTTCTGACTGCCCCGATGTCCTGCTGACCCTTCAGCTCGGGCAGAAACCCTGCCAGTGAAGCCCAGGATTTAACGTGTGGACAGCCTCTGAAAAATTGCGATGTCAATCTTCTCCTTGTGTGTACTGACTCATCTCTACTGCCTTTAAAGTCTTGCAAAATTTTGTGTCGCTCGTTCTTGTTAGATTGTGGTGACCGTAGGAGGGGGCTTTGATTTTATTATAATTTTTTAAATGATTTTTTTTTTTCCTCTCTCCTTTCCCTGCTGCCAACAGAGCAGTACTGAAGGAAGCAGCTGTACGTGTGCCCGCGTCTCTTGAGCCCAAATGTCCTGTTGCAGTGAGCAGATTCTCCCAAATGGGCTCCTCTGGTTAGGCAAGTGCAGGATGAGGCTTTTCCTCTGCCAAAAACATCCCCCAGAGCATTCTTTGCAGAGGAACCAGGCATGGAAAAAAATCCCTTCCTCAGCAGCAGTGGAGAAAATGTGATTTGTAGAGTCCCTGATTAAACAAATAAAGTAATGAGGTTTCAGGGCATGAAAAAACCTGTGTGTAAGTGATTACTATGTATATGTCATAGAATCATCTAGGTTGGAAGAGACCTTTAAGATCATCGAGCCCAACTGTTAACCCAGCACTGCCAGGTCACCACTAAACCACATCCCTCAGCACCACATCTCCACAGGTCCAGGGATGGGGACTCCACCACTGCCCTGGGCAGCCTGGGCCAGCCCTTTTGGGGAGGAAATTTTTCCTGTTGGTCCGACCTAAATCTCTCCTGGTGTAACTTGAGCCCATTTCCTCTTGTGCTGTCGCTTATTCTTTGGGAGAAGAGACCAAACCCCACCTGGCTCCAGCCTCCTTTCAGGGAGTTGTTGAGAGTGAGAAGGTCTCCCGTCAGCCTCTCTTTCTCCAGGCTAAACAACCCCAGGTCCCTCAGCTGTTCCTCACCACACTTGTGCTCTAGACCCTTCACCAGCTTTGTTGCCCTTCTATGGACACGTTCCAACCCCTCAAGGTCCTTCTTGGATTGAGGGGCCCAAAACTGACCCCAGGATTCGAGGGGTGGCCTCACCAGTGCCAAGTCCAGGGGAACAATCCCTGCCCTAGTCTTGCTGACCACACAAGTGCTGATCCAAGCCAGGATACTGGTGGCCTTCTTGGCCACCTGAGCACATACTGGCTCATGTTGAGCTGGCTATCAACCAACACCCCCAGGTCCTTTTCTGCTGGGCAGTTTCCAGCCACTCTTTTCTAAGGCTGGAACATTGCAGGGGCTTGTTTTGACCCAAGTGCAAAACCCAGCCTTGTTGCACCATACACCACTCATTGGCCCCTGCCCACCTATCTAGCGTGGCCAGATCCTTCTGCAGAGCCTTCCTATCTTCAAGCAGATCAACACACCTGCCAACACACCATCCTAGTGTGCAGGCATGTTGCTCCTGTGTCCCATTTGCTAGTCCTGGGTTTTCTACTGGCTCCAGTACATCTAAAAGCCATAGTGGTGTGCCTTTGTCCATGAAGACAGTGACTACGTTTACATGGAGGGCTAAGGGTGACACAACTCAGGTAGGTACATAACAGTAGTTCCTATAGGCTGTAGCTCATTCCACATTTTCAACCAGATTGAGCAGTGGTGGTTTAAGTGCTTGTGTCTTGCCGTAGCTGTTTTCGTGTTGTGGAGGAGGAGGAGGATGTGCCAGTGTAGCTAATGTGATAGAACTTTCTGTAGTGTAGACAAGTCCTCGGTAGCAGCAGAATGAAGTTAAAAGCCCATCCGATCAATGCGACAGCTGCTGCTCAGAGCCTTGGGAGTAGTAGTAGGATTGTATAGATTTCTTAACTTCTCATTGCTGCTGCTTAAAGCAGGACATCTGAGCCACGGGTAAAGAGGTTTATGAAGGATAATAACAGTAAAGAGGAGAGGGGAGTCAGCAGGAGGGATAGAAAGATGGAGATTTCCTCACAGGCAGTTTTGTCCCAGTTGCTGTCTTCCAGGGAGCTTTCCAGCAGAGCTTCCAAAGTGGGGTCCAAGGCTTGAGTGTAGTGCTGCTTCCTGTGCATTTGGTTTTCCCCTACTCACAGGCATTTTAGCAAGAAATTTCTACCATCCCCAAGTCATTGGTGTTGAGCCTTTCATGCAGGTGAGAGAGCCAGTTCCCCCGCTGCCTAGCAGGTGATGATCCAGTGATTGATTTTCCATTTTTCCCATTGTTGAGATAGTGACAGGGAAGTTGGCCTGCGGTAGGAATTACTGAGATCGTGTGTTCCAACAGCCTAAGAGGACACACAAACTCTTGTGTTTGCAAACTACTATTTATAGAATCACAGAATGGTTTGGGTTGGAAGGGACCTCAAAGATCATCCTGCCATGGCAGGGACACCTCCCACTAGACCAGGTTGCTTAAAGCCCCATCCACCCTGGTCTTGAACACATCCAGTGTTGGGGCATCTACAGCCTCCCTGGGCGACCTGTGGCAGTGTTTTACCACCACTGTCGTAGTGAAAAACTTCTTCCTAATTTCTAATCTAAGTCTACACTCTTCCATATTGAAGCCATTACCCCTTGTCCTATGACTACAAGTCCTTGTGAAAAGTCCTTCCCCAGCTTTCTTGTAGGACCCCTTCAGATACTGGAAGCTTGCAATGAGGTCTTCCCGGAGCGTTCTGTTCTCCAGGCTGAACAACCCCAACTCTCTCAGCCTGTCCTTGCAGGAGAGGTGTTCCAGCCTTCTGATCATCTTCATGGCCCTCCTCTGGACCTGCTCCAACAGGTCCACTTCCCTATTTTGTTGGGGTCTCCAGAGCTGGATGCAGTACTCCAGGTGGGGTCTCACCAAAGTGGAGCTTAGCTTGTTTAGAAACTACCTAGAAACAGGGATGTTGGCTGATTCAGAGGTTTAGAAATAAAAGTTAATATAAAAAACCCCACAAACCCAACAGAGCTCATTGATAATTTTTTGCACTCAAGAAGGCCTAAAGAGATCATCTACATGATGATGATCAAATGAGCAAAATGTGTCTCCTGTGTGACAACTACTTTCAATGTGCTAATACACAAGCTGTTGTGAGCTGTTTAAAGGTTCCTGGATGGAAAGCATCCTGCCGTATCCGTGGAAATCTGCTTTTTAACGAGGGAGGAAGAACAGGCACAAGCTACCGCATGGAACTGGGTTGCAGTGCAGGTTATTGCCGCCTTCTAAACCACTGGAAATTGCAAGAGCTTGATGACCTAGGTTGTGTGGTGGGAGTACACTGAGTGAGATTGCCTTTCTCATCCAAGGTCGAAAAATGTGATTTAGGTGTCGCTTAAAAGCTTTACATGCTGTAATTAACTAGGCTTGCAGAATTTTTCTCCTCCGTTTGTTGTAGGAGCTTAAATTAAGCTGTAAAATATCATTTGTTTTGATAATGTTTTGGCAAGGAGAATTTTGTTCCTGGGCTTGTAAATCCCCTGTTTGGTGTCTTTTTGGCAAGGGCAGATTGAGGGACGACTAGGAGGAAGGTCCTTTCTGGCCCAGAGCATGGTGCTTGGTGCACAGCGAAGGTTTAGGAGCAGGGAGTAGTGGTTGATGGGTGGGATTTTTGGTCAGCGTTTACTTCTACTGCCTTATTGTGCCTTGGCTGTTCCTGGAGGCAGGAGAGCAAATTTGCAGACTTGGAAACTGGTGTCTGGCAGGATAACTTCTGTGCTCGCCAAATTGTATCCTGCTCACGTTCTGCCTGCCTCAGACAGCAATATTGGACTTGGTCAAGGCTGGCTGAGGGAACATCTTGAAAGAGCCAGTTGATGAGTCTAAAGACATTGGATTGTGGCAAGAAATATTGAATTCAGCTCCTGAGCCAGCTGATGCTGCAGAAGAGGCTTTCATGGTCTCTCCTGGGCCAACATGAGCACTCTGTGCTTTCAGGCACCAGGAGCCTTTCTTGTGATGGATAACATGGCTTCAGTGGTGTTATGGTTGGATGGGGCTTTCTGCAACCTGGTCTAGCAGGAGGTATCCCTGCCCATGGCAGGGGGGTTGGAACCAGATGACCTTCAAGGTCCCTTCCAACCATTCTATGACTGTGTATCTATACTCATGTGTCCTGGCGTGGGCAGTTCTGCATAAGCAAAGATGCCAGCTGTGTTGTCGTACCAGTCCTACTTACCCGAGAAGGCACTAGTAATTTCCACTCTGAAACCTTTTAGATAGCTGCTAAATGAGATTCTCGTCTCCACTGCTTGCGTGTGCCCTGTTTCAGCAGTGGTAAGGAAGTGAGAAATTAATTTTTGTTCTCAAAAATAGTTTTCTTAAGGTGCAGCCAGGGCTTTGCCTTTTCCGCCCTTCCCCTTGAACTTGAAACATATATGGAATGTGTGTATGTGAACACGCCATGTGTGAAATACTGCAGTTACAGCTCATGGGTTGGGGAAAATTGATTTGGCAAATCTTTCTTAATCACCTCTGCTTTTCACTTATTACATTTAAAGCCTTCAAATAACCTTTGTATATTTTAAGGAATTGATGTTTGATGCTTGTTCAGTGAGGATACTTATTAAGGGTCTTGAAGGATGATTTTTTGTTTGTCCTTAACTTTGGAAAGAATCTTTTTTTTTCCTTTTCTCGCCTCCCCCAGAGAATTTGCCATTTGATTCTGTCGAGGTTAACAGGCTGTGTGAAAGTCCAGAGTTCTAAGTTAGTCACAAGTTGACGTCCTCTGTTAAATATTGTCATGACAGTTCTCAAACAAGAAGATTGTCATGCCTACAGTGTTGGAGTGCTCAGTCTTTTATAATTCTGATTATAATGTGTCAAGGAAGGTTAGGAACCTTGCATATATATAGGTATATATATCAGACATTGAACTGCCGTTCTTCTGAACGGCCTGCTGTGAATTTGCTGTACAGAACAGGGAGTGCCGTTGCTGTGCACCTTATTCTCCTCTCCCTTTCATAATTCACCCTTTTGAATAAGCTTCGAGACTGTTTCTGCCTTGGACTCTGCCTGCCAGCCCGTTATCAAACAGGCTTGTAGCTTACAGGCTCAGAAATGCTCAAATGCATGGAGCACATGTGGTGGAGAAATGAAAAGCAAGCCTTGAAATTCAAGACTGCTCCGTTGGAGCCTTTCTTTCCATCCCACACCCAATGTACGTGTCAAAAGGGAGCAGTTTAACCGTGGGAGCAGAAGTGGGGATAGTTTGGCACTTGCTTTATGGCTTTGCATGCTGCTTGTTTTGTTTTTACAAAAGCTTTGACAGTAATTGGAAAGGACCTTTGCTGTGGTGCTCTGGACATCCTGCCCTGTAGTAACAAATGCCGGGTTCTTCTCTTGTAACCAATAGTCCTGTAAGATGGAGCTTGCTGTGGGTTTTTTGGGGGGGTTGTTTTGGGTTTTTTTTAACATGTAACAAATTCCAGATAGCTGACTAGTTTATTTCATGGTTTGACTATTTGTTAAAATTCAAAGAAAGCTCATTTGGAGTTTCCCATGTTCTTGGCCTATGGGAAGCATATTCCTGGTAGCATTTGCCAGCAACAGTGTGTGATTCCTGTGATTGCAGTCTCGAAGGGCTGGGGGGTGAAAATTTCTAGAAGTGCAATTATTTTTTTGCTGTATCCCTATACGTGTAGAATAATCTGAATGCTGAGGGTTACATACAGAGAGCTGCTGTTTTATAACGTGTGCTGGCACTGAATCAGATGTGCTGGCAGGTCAGGTTGTGCCGTAGCTTTGCTGCTGGAGCATGTATCCAGAAGGGAGACACCAGGGCTCTGAAATACCACTGTGGTGTGATACCACCCGTATATTTTTGTCTCCTGCACTTCCAAGAGCAGTGAAATCATGATAGCACTAAAGCTCCTGATGCTTTTTCAGTTCTAAAAATATATTAGAGTTGTACAAACTCATAATTTTCCAGGTAATGTTTTCTTTATATATATAAAGGGAAAAAGAAGCTCTTGCCATGCTGGTGTCATGCTTCATGTTGATAAAACTGTCCATGATGCAAAATTGGTAGGCATGAGGTGGGGAAAATCCATCTTGATGTCTTTGGTAAGCATTTGAACTCCCCTGTGCTTCTGTTACAACACACAGGGAGGTCTGATGTAGCTCAGAGACTGTCCTGGGTCACATCTAATGAGATGTTTCTGTCCTGCTATGTGCTGCAGGCAAGCCGGTTAAAATTGCCACCTCTCTCCTGTGAGCTGGAAATTCCATAGGGGAGTGTGGAAGGGTTGATCAGCTGTAGCCTGCGTGCTGCTTTGAGATCATCTGACCCCATGGCTGTGCGAAAGCTCGGCCTTCATGTTTGGCGAGATGCGGTGTGGGCACATCTTCAGCTTCTTGCTCCTCTGATGGTGGCAGGGGGTGACTGCTGATTTCAGTGTCTTTTCTCATGGGAGCATGTCTGTGTGCTATGTTTTCTCACTTGCTTGCAAAGCCACCTCCAGCCAGCCTCCTAAAACACTTGAGACTGAGAAAAGCATTTATTTGCGCATCAGAAACAAGTGTTTTCCTCTCAACAGTGTTCTTTTCTTTGAAAACAACTCCAAAATTAGGTCATGCCTTCATCTCTTCAGCATTGCAGACAGAATCTCTACATCATTGCAAAGGCTTGTTTGGTTTTGGGTTTTCTCCTTCATAATTCATTTCCAAGTACAAATACAGGCTGGACAAAGAATGGATTGACTGCAGTCCTGAGGAGAAAGACTTGAGGGTGCTGCTTGATGAAAAGCTCAACATGAGCCAACAATGCGTGAGTGCAGCCCTGAAAGCCCCAACCGTGTCCTGAGCTGCATCAAAAGAAGTGTGGGCAGCAGGTTGAGGGAGGTGATTGTCCCCCTCTGCTCTGCTTTGGTGAGACCCCACCTGGAGCACTGTGTCCAGCTCTGGAGCCACCAATACAAGAGGGATGTAGGCCTATTGGAGCAGGTCCAGAGGAGGGCCACGAAGATGATCAGAAGGCTGGAACACCTCTCCTGCAAGGACAGGCTGAGAGAGTTGGGGTTGTTCAGCCTGGAGAAGAAAAAGCTGCAAGGATTGTGACCTTCCAGTATCTGAAGGGGGCCTACAAGAAAGCTAGGGAAGGACTTTTTACAAGGGCTTGTTGTGATAGGATGAGGGGTAATGGCTTTAAACTGGAGGAAGGTGTAAGGAAGAAGTCTGTCACTCTGAAGTTGGTGAGACACTGGCACAGGTTGCCCAAGGAGGTTGTAGGTGCCCCAACACTGGATGTGTTCAAGGCCGGGTTGGATGAGGCTTTGAGCAACCTGGTCTAGTGGGAGGTGTCCCTGCCATGGCAGGGGCTTGGAACTAGATGAACTTTGAGGTCCTTTCCAACCCAAACCATTCTGTGATGCTAACTGCAGTGATTGAAAGACACCTGGATCTGTTCCTCTCCATCCAGCTCACCTGGATGGGAACTGGGCAGAGCTGCTCTTATCACCTATGTGGCTACCGTGCCTGTGCTGGCTATTTGCTTTCGAGAAGAAAACAGTGGCTGAATCGGAAGGGGTTAATCCATCGCTTACCGTTTTTGTTAGTCAGGCTGCTCGTCTTGCCCTTTAGTGCAAAAGCTAAAGGCAGGTTGTAGAACCCAGCAACCCTGCCAGCCCGCGCTCCTTTTTAGCATCTAATAAGGTAGGTGAGCACATCTGGGGGTTACCAGCACATCTCGCTGACTGTGGTGAGCACGGTTACTATCTCAGGAAGAAATCTGGACCGCTTCTACCGGATGATATTTTGTAGTCATTGTAGATAAGAAAGAAAGAAAGCTGGCAGCAAATCGCAGGGTCAGCGCTGCAGTTAGTTATTGTTTGCTCTCTTCTCCCATGTGGACTGATAATGAGTGTTTCTGCCTCATTTAGTCATACGGTCGATAGATATATGTGGGAGTCTTTGTAGCTACTATCCTTGCTTGGGTAGACTTCACTTTGATTTATTTTTGTACTGTTTTTTCTTTTTAAAAACTGACAAGAAGGAGAAAACCTTTTGATTAGGCAACTGGGTGGCTCTCAGGGCACAGGCTGGGCTGGAGTGTTCTCCTCCGCCCTTAATAAAAAGCTCTAATGTGACGTCGACTCATTTTAACTATTCTCACACATTCTCATTTCAGAGATTGTGCATATGGAGGGACAACAGCTTTATCCTCTGAACGGGACTGCAGTTTGGTAGCTGGGACTCTTGGGTCTTCAGCTATTTTTGTCCATTTGTGAAGCGTTGCTAATACTTGGCTCTCTCGTAGGGCTGTTGTGAACAGAGCAGGCTTGATTAAACACTGAGAAAACACAAGGAATCCTCCGTGGTTTTTTTGGGAACAGTATTGGTCTGGCAGCCTCCAAAATTGCCAAATGCTTCTAAGATGTTCCAAGATACCAGTGACGCTGGGAGGGCAGGAGGGAGAGGGACAGAGCTGGGTACCTCCTGAGCTCCAGGTCCCTGATGAATTTTCTGGGAGTACTTCCCAAACTTCACATTGCGGCTGGTCTGTGATGTGATGGTAAAACATGCAACTGGTCCCCCTATCATGTATAAAAGACACATCATGAACATGTTAAATATAAGTGATGGACTGTGAGAAATTACAGAGCTTGAAAAGAAACTATTCCTAATATCCAACCTAACCCTCTCCTGGTGCAACTTGAGGCTGTTTCCTTTTGTCCTATTGCTTCTTCCTTGGGAGAAGAGACCGATCCCCACCTGGGACGGGGATTGAAGAACCAAGTTTTCATTTTGCTTCTGCTGAGGACTTTTCTGACTGACTCCGCTGACATCGCTTCCTCTCCCTGTAGTTCGGCTTTTGCATTTAGCTATGCAGGTTACTCTGGAAAAATAGGCTATACGAGAGCTACGTGCTAATAACTGGCTCTAGGAATAGAAGAGTCACCATCTCTATGATAAATGTGATAGCCTTGAACTGCAGCACAGCAAGGCACTGGGCGCCCAGGACCTTGTAATTATTAGTGTCTCGTTTGCTCTCTGACTGAGGTGTTCTTAAGCCAAATTTTATTTCAACCATCAAGCAAAACCTTTTACTTTCATTCTTTCAAATGAGAAAAGTTGTTCCTGCTTAGTATTAAATTATCATTGGGTTAAAAAACAAGCATGAAACAGAGGATTGTGTTGGGTACAGAAGTAGCAATGTTTGAATTACATGAAACTCAAAACGCATTTTCTCCTTGCTTGAATTTAATATATGGGCTGGAGGCGTGAAAGCTACCAGTGTGACAGAACTACTAAACACCAGCCAGAATTCTCAGATGACTGGATGTTCTGTCTTCCTCATGTATGGCACACAGGGCAATGTTCAGTGGGATTTTTTTTTTCCTTTTAAAATAATTTTCAAGTTTAGTGCTTACAGAGGATGAGGTCTCATTCAGGGTCTGTTTTATCAGTCGAACATTTGAATCTCAGGTCTCCAGAGCTCCTTGTTCCTTTGGCTGGCGTTGTTTTCTTCCCATCCTTTGGTTTCTTCCCCTCGTTGACTTGCAGTGCTCCCACCCACTGCAGACTCGTAGGGTTCCTGAGCAGGTCCTTACTGCTGTTGCCTCTGCTCACCTCTTGAGTAGACCTGCAGTCCAGAGGTTCTATCAGGGCAGCTCAACAGGACCCTTCTCTGTGCTTTGCACCCACTTGCAGTATGAATGCTTTTGTAATTGTCAAAGAGCAGACAGTGCCTTGAGGATTATGACCCTGCCTGAGCCCTTCAGAATGAATTATGGCCTTTCATCTACTCCGAGGGTCACGTTCTCATTGTAATTGCACTTGAGGTGACTTTCCACTACATCTGGTACATGCATGCAGACATGCCATAATTTGTTCTGTAAGACACAGCCTCCCCATAATTACAAGGACTATGAAAGCTTGACTGCCTCAAATATGGCATTAGGGCGCTCTCTCTCATTAAATCAACATATATCTTTTGACACAGCCTCATTGATTCCCTGCTGCATTTTTCTCCCTCGAGTAAAGAAGAGAATTTCTGTTTGTGAGTGAAAGCTCACTCTATTTGGATAATTATCTTTGTTGGCCATACTGATGCAAACTGGAGGTAAGCCTACATAGATGTGTGACAGTACTGTGTTGTAAAACAAAGATGAGTGCTGGAATTACGGGTGGGGGACCTGTGTTCAATGTCCTGTCCCTCCCAGGAGCCTGGATCATGTTGTAGAGGATGCACAGACCTCCTGGAGCTCGTGAGGTGCTCTGTTCAACTGCCTGCAATTTTGGATGATCTCACTGCTCTCAGGAAATGCAGGGATTTCTTCTCTTCCCTCACTTTGAATTACTCAGTATAAGTCCCCAGAAATGCTCAAGTAGAAGTGTGGATACCATATGGCCAGTTTTTAGCCTCCTACAACATTTTACAAAGGCTTGTGGTGATAGGACAAGGGGTAGCGCTTTGAAACTGGAAGAAGGTAGATTTAGACTTGAAATTAGGAGGAAATTCTTCACTCTGAGGGTGGTGAGACACTGGCACAGGTTGCCCAGGGGGGTTGTAGATGCTCCATTTCTGGATGTGTTCAAGGCCAGCTTGGATGGGGCCTCGAGCAACCTGGTCTAGTGGGAGGTGTCCCTGCCATGGCAGGGGGTTGGAATGAGATGATCTTTGAGGTCCCTTCCAGCCCAAACCATTTTATGATTCTGTGTTTTCTAGCTTGCTTCCTTTGGAGCCAAGGGGTAGCCAGAGGCCAGGTTGGGTATCACCAGGCTGCTTTTTTTCTTGAGGCCTTTTGATCTGAATGGTGTCTTTGATAAAGAGTTTTACGAACTCTCAATTGTTTTCTGTGGGTTCGGTTGCAACATGTGGTTAAAAAATGGCAGCCCTTGCTTTCTTTGGATGAGATTGACTCTTGGTGTATTTCCCGATGATTTCTGGTATTTATACCTGAACTCCATCTCAGTCTGTGTGATGGCAGCTAGAGGCAACATTTTTTATTTATATGCAGGTAGAATTTGCTCACTAATTCTGTGCTACCACAAAGATTTTCCCTTTAAATCCTCTAAACTATTTGCACTAATCCTCATTAGTGTATTCTGCGCATTTCTATCATTTGTGTTTGTCTATTGCTGTATTTTTCTGGTACCTAAGAAAGCCTCAAAACAGGAATTCTGGAAGAGAAGAGGGCTTGTAAGAAGAGTGCAGATCACTGTTGGTTTTCTAGTGGCTACTCTTTTCATTGCTGCGTTAATGTAGAGGCTTAATGAGCAAGTCTGACTCCAGGGCAAGGCTGAGTGCTGCTCTGAACAGCAGTTTCCGTCTAGGGTTCCTTTGAAACGAAGCATTTGTTAACCTGCCAGCTTTTATTTCTGTTTATTTGTGCCTGCTGCATTCATCAGGGTACGGTAAAGGGTAGTCACGCAAAGGGCTGCCTGAAGACTCTGGAGACCGAAAGTGATGCACTCAGAGCATCTACTAAAGCCTTTTTTGGACAGTAATGCCTAAATCTAGAAGCAGTGTGATCCCTCCCCTCTCCTTTGACCTTCTCTTTTAAGTATGTACATTCAACCAAACGCCACCACCCTGTCTCCTGAGGAGTGACTCTGTTAAGGTCTAGAGGACATTTTCTAACACGGCGACATACACGTTGGTGAGGATACGCAGTGTCTGTAACGTGGTGTTCTCGGGATGCTGTGCTTAGCTCTTGGCTTCAGCAGGGCGTTTGCGTTGCTGACACCTTCCTGGAGAGCGCAGTTTCACATCTCCTCTCTCCTTTCTCTTTCAGGCTCACGCCTGTTTGCTTCTCCAGAAGGTTCTGCAGCTTCGTGAGCTGAAGCTCTTCGTGACGGAGGAGGAGTGGCAGGAATTGATCCGAGAAAGTATCAGCCAAGTGACAGAGGTAACAAGCTTCAGCGTCTGAAATGTATAGAGAGCACCTAATGGGTGCTGCTTTTACCAGTGTGGTGCTTGTTCTTACAGCTGGAGTCTGGAGCTCTGCTCGGCTCAAGTGATCTGAGAGGGGTTGTGCCTGCTTGCAGCAGGTCCAAGTAGTGTCCACCAGGTTTGGGTGTTTTCACAGCGTGCAGGAAATGTGCCTGGGACAGCTCAGCAGTGCTTGTGTATGGACCCAGGAGTCAGAGCTCGAGTTTTAGGGAATGCACTGATACAGATCAATTTAAGGTGGTGTTAAAAAATAAGTTTTGAATTGAAAGATATTGTGAACATTTGTTTTATTTCAGAAAGTGTTACAGAAGTTCTGTATTTGACTGAACTTCAGGGCCAAAGAAATAAGAGCTGAGGTGCACCAGACTTCTGAGCCCTGGTGCGTTGCAGGCCTTCTGGACCAGACTCCCTTGCTAATCTTGTTTATTGGGAAAACCCTAAAATACGCTGGAAAATAATTTGTACAGAAAAAAACAGCGACAGAGATTGCAGGGCTCCTGATTCAGCGGCAAGCGTGGATTGTACCTGAAGATAGCTTTTGGGTGCAGCTATTATGCAGGAGGTGTTCTGTGCAAATGAATAGAAGCAAATACTATTCAATTATATTCTTGGGGATTGACGTGGGGGAAACCAAGCAGCCAAATTAGTGTTATGATGTGGTGACTAAACTTGATGACATGGGAGATTCCAGTCTTGGTGTTCCTACGTAACTGTAGTATTGACCTCTTTCTAAATGTAGCTTTCATTCTTCTTTAAATGCTGGTTACATGGTAATTTAGGCCCTTCTGTAATTTACCGTATTGGAACAGAATGATTAGCTCTGTTTTCTTTTGTCAAGGAGGGACAAAATCTAAGCAAGTTTAAATCAGGAAATTCAGAGGTGCTGTTTACAATTCCTGAGGAAGCAGGTAATCCTGGGTTTCATTAAATAGCTTTTATTTAATGGTTACATCAAGAATCCAATGAGTCGAGTTAGGTATGATTTTATTTCCAGCTACATAAAATATGCCACTCGTTCCAACCCGGTCATCTCCATTTTCTCCTGGTTTCTCTCTAGCAGCTGAATACCTGCAGGACTTGGTGATTCACTGGGAAACCACAAACATTTACAGTGCCTTTTTGTTGTTCTTGTCCAGGAAAGTTTAGCAACTTGCAATCCATCCAGTATTTTAACGAGCTTTTGCTACCGAAGCTTCCTCAGTGCCTGTCATTTCTGTAGTCATCTGCTGGAAAATTCCTGGGAAATCCTGCCAGTTTGTTTGGGCTGTCCAAGGTATACCCTGTGGCGGGAGGCCTCCCATACTTTTATGCAGTGGCATATAGGTGCATGTTCTTTTTGGCCTAAAAAAACCCTGATGTAACGTTTTTAGAGTGCACAGTTGATGGACTTGGATGTATTGGGTATTGTCTCCCTTCTTGCTGCTGACACGGTGCTTGTAGGGCTCCTTGGAGCTGGGGCAGCAGCACATCTTTAAATGTTGCTGTCATTAGGAGAGATCAAGGGCTTTATATTCCACAGAACAGTTTTGATTCGTAGCCAAAGGCTGACAGTTGTACTGCAAAACTTTATAAAGCTGCAGAAGGTATTTTGCGTCTTTTTGGTGACACAGAAATGCTTCCTTATCTGAGTAATGGCTGTAAAGCATGCAGTGGCTTTATGGGGTTGTAGAACGATGCTCGCATCATGACTGATCTCTTTTGGAGGCAGTGTAGCTGGAGTCAGAGGCTGGAAACGGATTTAGAATCTGTAGAAAGTACGTATTTGTCAAAGACAGTAATCCACCATAAAAAAAAAAAAAACTTGTTGAGGTGTTTATTAGCTCTGAATTCCCAGGTGGAGATCGTTTGCTTGACTGAAAGAGAAGCTGCTGCTTGGGTGGAAGTTATGGGCTCGATGTTGAAATTATGGGGTGAGTTTACTTGGACAGCGTCAGACAAGAGCTTGGGCTAAGGGATAGCCCTGTTTGGCCCTGATGTCCACACGTGCCTCTGCTTAGCTAGAGGGTAGGGAGAGTTTCTTCTGCAGCTCAGTCTTGTCCATTTTCATCTGAGACTTGTTTCAGTGGGCCACTCCAGGTCAGCCACGATTTTGGAGCTGGTAGATGTTGGCTTATGAGTCCTTATCCATGAGAACCTCCACTGCGAGCAGTAGTTCATGATGCTGTGGAGAAGGATGAAGTTTTATTGCCCTACCTCTAGTTAAAAGGTCTGCATCTGCTTTGATTGGCCATTCCTGCCACGAGCCCTCACAAATAGCTCTTATAAGAGGAAAAAATGATAATGTGAAATTTTATATCTTTCTTTGATCCAGAGAGAAGTCTGAAATAACCTGAGAAGGCCAGCTCTTTAGCTGACTGCACTGATGTGCGCTTGTAATTCAAGCGGCGGCACTGTTCACAAGGAAGCTGGCCCGCGAAGGCTTTGCTAAACTCTGTGTCCTTGCTCAGGTTGGCAGCTGTGGGGCTGGTGGCTCCTGAAGTGCAGGATCGCCATCGCAGGGGTAAGGCTGTGAGAGGGTAGGATGCTATCTCCTGTACCTGCTTTCTCATCCCATCTTGCCTTGGTGATTGTATCGCATACCTGCGGATCGCTTGGAGAGGAGCAGGGAGCCTGGGCTGGTTTTAGGCTGTGATATGTGCTGCAACTGGGAAAGAAGCAATATGAGAAAAGTGCAGTCTTGGAGATCATTGAATTATTTGTGTAGAACTAAGAGGCAGATGAGGGAGAATCAACGGCCAGAAACTTTAAATGAAGAGACAGCTTCCTGAAATAGCTGCTCTGGCTGCTGCGAGGCAATGGCTCTTGTGCTTACATAAGCTAACTTGACCTTATTTGTTCCCAAAATGTTTGAGCACGCTTATAAAACATGTATGACAGTCACGAGGGATTCATGTTTGCCATCCCCTTACCGTCATTAAGGGAAGTCTTGATATCCTGGTAGGTACTTTGGAGTTGACTTGTTCTGGTGAGAGCCCTGCTTCCTGTTGGTGCTCTTGGCTTGTTCTGCTGGGTCACCTGGGCAGAAAGCCTTCTCCACAAGCCTGTGAGCTGTGTTGATTGGACAGCAAGTGAAGGTAGGGGAGTAGAGAAACAGCTCTGGCACACTTTTAGCCTCCCTGGTCCTAGTCAGTTTAAACAAAGCAGCACCTTGCTACAGTTGTTCAAATTTGTTCTAATGTTGGGAGTCCAGACAACTCAGCTGTGTTTACAGTGCAAAGAAATAAAATTGCTTCATGTTGTAAATGACAGAGCTCACCTGAGATGCTAGAGCGTGACAGAAACCTCTTCTTCCCCGTCAAGAGCTTTAGTCTTTTATCAGTAGGTCTCAAAGTGCTTTACAAAGGAAATTCAAACCAATGAGCTGTTGATGTAATGGAGAAAGTATTTTGCAGAAACCCAAGAGCATTTTGTTTACTAAAGAATAACCCAAGAGTATTCTGTTCGCTGAAGTCGTTCGCCCTGTTTTACAGATGACACGCTTAGCTGGGAGCTGAGCCAAGAATCAAACTCAGGTCTCCTGAGACATCCCAGAGCCCCTCTTTGTGTGTGGACAATCTGTTTCTTAACCCCGCTTCAGAACAGCCCAGTGCGGTGGATCGCAATCTCTGTCCCCGTCTTATCTAAGGAGGGTGCTGGTGGTTATGAGTTCACGCTGCCCAAGTCATGCGATGGCAGAACCTGAGAGGCCTCAGTTCCCCGGTTCCTCCAGGGGAATTGTTGTGCAGTTTGGGGGGCATCTCTGGGGGGGTTACTGCAAGGCCTCATACGTTGTCTTTCTGACTCTACCAAGCACCTTTGCATTTGGTCTTCCAGCTCTCCCAGTTGTCGTTGTAGGCACGTTTTGGTGTTTGTAGATACAATCTGGTTTATTCTGACACATTACAAAATTGCTGTCTTGGCTTCCCAGTGATCTTGAAGCCCTGCCAATTTTTTATTAACTCACTGACAGATTTGGGGCAGGAAGCTCCAGGATCTGAATACATAGTTTCATTACCTTTTTGTTGCATCCCCTTTCCGGACTTGCCCTCCTGGACTGAGGAGCTTTGGGTACCTCCCAGCTATGCTGAAACTCCCAGTTACAATGTGAAAGTCAGGGGAGTGGGAAAGGATTTTGAGGAATGTTTCCGCAAATGTGTATTTTTCACTGTTGAGCAACTTCACAACAAAACAGCCCTCAGAAAATTAAAACTGCTTTCTCTGGCTCATGCACAGCAGTTTCCTGAGGGTTTCCTTTGTCTATCTTCTGCAGTAAGTACATCATAGGAAGAACCCAACTTGACTATTATTTTTTCCTTTGCTTGTTTTGTCAGTGTTGTTAGGGCCAGGCAGAGCAGATAATGTTCAGATCGGCTCTTTGAAACCAAACTGGGGTCAAGGTATCCTAGATTGTAAAATACTCACAGAATCCAATACCTAAGGTGAGTGCAAGACCAAAGTGCTCCAGTATTGGAGATTTCCAGGTAAATACACACATAATCCGAATGAGATGCCTGTGATGCCTCCTGCTGAGGTGGTTATTTAGACTTGGACTGGACAGGCAGCCGTGTTACTGGTGAAGGCCATGGATGTAGACAGGGGATTACGTGGCCTGTGCAAGCGCTGGTGTAGATAACCCAAGACCTCACTGCCAAGACTCAGAGTTTGAAAGTTATTGTGTGCTCTCTGAAGACTTTTATTGTATGGCATCGCAGGGTTTTGTTGCTATTGTGTTTTCAGCTAGGGATTTAAAATAACTCAGGATGTGGGAGGAGAGGGGGATATGCTATATAGCCCTCCAGTGTAGGCATGCCCTTCATTTCTGAAGGGCATCACGTTTGATTATTGGTGTCTTAATTTGTAGGGAGATAAATTATTAACAGTGACTTCATCAAATCTCTAAAAAAGCTGTTCTTCACTTTTTTTCTTGAAGATTGCCTGAACTTTTATCTGTCCGTTTTCATAAATTCTTAATTCATTGCCCTTTCTCAGCCTCTTAGCTTGTAAAATGAGGCCAGCAGTGATTTAACTGATATCTTTGACGTGCTTTCAGAATACTGGATGTCTCTGTGGAGAAATCATTCTCCTCTGTCCCCTCAGCTGTCCTGTATGGTTTTTCCCTGCTGCATTTTCATATGGTTTATGACAAAAAAAAAAAAAAATCAGATTTTTAAACTTGGGAAAGCATTGACATTTTCTGTGAGAATGGCTTCTGGATTTTTGGGCTCCTCCCTCTACTAACAGCCAAAATAAACATTGCAAAAAATGCCCTTTAGTTATACCCTTCAGCAATGTGAGTCTGCTTAGTCCCCTTCCTTCTCTCTCTCTCGGTCAGGGACAAGCAGAAACTTGGTGGTTCCCTTCCCTTTGTGAGCATTTCTTGACAGCTCGTTTCTTCTAAAGAAATGAAAGGAAAAAAAGTTCAGAAAATTTATACTTTCAGTCTTCAGAAACTAGGGAGGAAGGACTGTATGTGCTCTTTTTTTCCTAAGTGCTCTGGGCAGGAGCTGCTGAGCTGTTGGGTGGTGTGAGGACCTCTCCTGGTGTGCTCCTGTACCTTGGGTACATGGAGCTGGAAGTGGATCTGGCTCTGCGGATAGATGGAGAATGGTGTGAAGAGCCATACCCTTCCCACCTCCCTTCTTTGCCTTCCATGATTTAGCCCAAAGTTCTGGCTTGGATGCTTCTATTGCTTAGTGAATATTGTCATGAGAGGAAGTATTTGAGGGTGGCTTGTCTGGGGTTTGGGAAAGTCAAGAGCTGATTCCTGGCTCTGTCTGTCATGGTCTGTGTGACTCAATGGTGTTATTTGGCCTCTCTGAGCCTCGGTGAAATGGAGGGATTGATGCTGGCTTGCCCATTACCTCGCAGGAGAAATGTGAGCGTAATTACAGGTGAGGCGAGGGTGCTTACATCGGATAATAACATGAGCTGCGAGGATGCAGCATATGAAAATACTTCATTTGGTTGTCAGTTTGTTATTAGCCTCTAAACAGCAGAGGGAGGCTGTGCCCCTCCCGAACCTCTCAGCTTACCTGGATGTTGCCACAGGAAATCTTGTGCTTTGGCTCAGGTAATGGGCACACACTTGTAGGGCCCTAAAGCCACTTGCTGGGGCCCTTCTGAGTGTGACTCCACCACAGGGACCTGAGCCGCGACCGCAGCAAAGTGCCAAGTTGGGTCTTTGCTCTGGGCCCCTGCATGGAGCTAGGGCAAGGCTTTAGCTTCCTCGCTCAGTGTGAAAGCAGCACGCTGCAGTCGGATCTCTTCCGCACTTTCTAGTCATGACTGTGGACCTTCAGGAGGGTGGAAATTTTGCTGAACTATTTGCTGCTGGAGGAGAGAGTTTACCTTCGCAACCCTGGGCTGTGCCAGGGGGTGTAAGGTCGTGCGCGGTGGGTGGAGGTATGTGTTCTGCAGAAGGCACTTGGCACTCTGTTCAGCCCTCAATCTGCACATTTATCCATCAGCATCAGGTCTGTTATGGGGGAGGAGAGGGAAGGATGGAGATAGAGCAGTGTGCGGAAAGAATGCAGGTTGGCCGGGCTTCTCCAGCTCACGGAGCAGTGATGGATCTGTCAGGCTGATCCCACGGAGGGGAAGGGCTGTTTGTTTTGAACAATGAAATCGGCCGAAGGACGTGCTGAGAATGCATAAATATTAAATAGTATTCAAACGTTCAGCTAGGAAGCGTGGTCGTCTCTTGGCAGCAGAACACTCCTCTGCACTCTGGAGGTACTGCTGTGGCTCGTAAGCCTGGGCTACGTGTGTGCCCCGCTGTGGTACCCGGGAAGGGGCAGAGGTGCAGGCAGGCTGGGGCTGCAGGCGGGTGTGAATGGGGAAACTTCCAGAAGCAGTGCCCGGCTCCGACTAACGGCAGGTTGCCATCTCCCCCCCAGGGAAGGCTGGGCAGCGGCTGGGCTGCTGACACTGGCTCTTGATGCACAGGCACCACCTTTGGCTGAATGGCAGGTTTCAGGGGAGTGTTAGGCTTAGCCTAAAATCCTACCTGGGAAACTGAGGCATGGAGCAGTGTGGTTAGCTAGCTGCCAGCCCTCTGTCCTACTTGTATGACCAGATTACTGCAGTTGTTCAACTTCTGTGCTCTGACAAACTTGTTTTATACTTATCATAAAATCATATCACAGAACGGTTTGGGTTGGAAGGGACCTCAAAGATCATCTCGTTCCGACCCCCTGCCATGGCAGGGACACCTCCCACTAGACCAGGTTGCTCAAAGCCCCATCCAACCTGGCCT
>JAVSBS010016892.1:19593-43215 GCA_033124195.1 Coracias cyanogaster
TTTTTCTGGCTCAGCTGAACTATCAATCGGTTTGTTATCAGGTTCAGGGACCTCCTCCTTCCCCTGAGGGCACTGGACAGTGCTGAGCAGCATACGGTAGGCATGGGCGAGTCCCCAACACATTGCAGTAATTTGTGTCTCCCGGGAGTTGCCCGGTTGACAACACACCCTCTCTAAGTACCTTACTAATTTATCAGGATTCCGTACTTGCTCAGGGGTGAAATTCCAAAACATCGGGGGTGACCACTGGCCCAAGCACTTGCCCATGCTCTCCCACACACCTTGCCACTCATAACTACCCAGCCTCAGGGCAGGTCTCGGGGTGACTACATCAGATAAGAACCGTATAACCTTAAACAGGGTGTGGCAGACATTCACCAAACAGAGCACTGTGAACATGCTGGCCTGGACATTCCATGGATAGCCCAAATCTTCAAAAGCTGAGAACACCTCCTCCCCTGTCTCACCCATAGATGGGGTGAGACCACTAACAAACGCCCAGGCCACATGCAGGTACCAGTTCACCCTCCCCCCAGGCAGTGACACCATCATATCATAAGCCGTCAGTGTCCAGTACAGCACAATGAGCCCCTTGACACACTTCCCACAGATGATAAACACCATCACTGGGAACACACAGAGGGTATAAGGATTAATACAGGACCGCCACGCAAAGAAACTGGCCAGCATTGTGAACATGCTCTGATTCAAACTACACATATTTATTTATAAACAGAAAAATGCATCTAACAAATTATTTTAGCAGATTTTGTCCTTATCTCAACCCTCTGGGCCTCACATTGGGTGCCAAAAAGGCTGTGGTGGTTTAGGCCTTATCCGGGCCTGAGCACCACGTGCTGCTGCCCCCCCCCCCACCCCTGGCAGGAAAGGGAAAAAGGGAAAGCACCAACCCCAGGGTTGAGGTGAGGAGAATTTAATATGATAACCCACAAGAAACAAGCAAAACAACAACAGCAATAACAACAGTGAGAAAAGAAGATACAAAACAAGGGATACTGAGCGCACAGACCGGCAGAGCAGACCTGAGCACGCGCACCCTCACCTTATGTCGCACTGCGCGGAACCAGCGCTGCAGGGCATGACATCAGCATGGCATCGAATAGCTCAGCTGTGGCTCTCTCCAACTCCTGCTGAACCCTGTCCTGGCCGAACCAGAACACAGACCTCTCCCCCTCCTTCCTCACTCACATCGGTGTCTGTGTGTGTATTTCTCTTACTTCTCACTCCTCTCCCCACTGCAGATTTCCCATCAGCTTCTTTTTTTTTTTCCCTTCTTAAATATGCTCTCACAGACACGCTACCACCATTGCTGATTGGCTTGGCTTTGGCTGGAGGCAGGTCCAACTTGGAGCTGGGGGAAACTCTTAGCAGCCTCTCACAAAAGCCACCATTGTAGCCCTTCCCCCTCACCACCAAAACCCACCATGCAAAAGCAAGACAAGTTTATGTTGACCAAACTGCATGTAGACTATAGGATGACCAAGAAAAAAGCTCCATGCCCCAGCCAGTCTGCAGATAAGCCCTGCAGAACTTCAGGGTACAGAATTTCCAAGGGCTCACTGTTGTGCTGATCCAGCCGTCATCATTTTATGCTGTCGTCAGTTGCCTGATCACACAGGCCAATGCTCAACTCAGCAATATCCCCTCAGAAGTCTTCTTTCAAACAATCCTGCCATGGGTTCCTGCGGGCCTAGCTCCTCTGCTGCCCACTATGGTGCTAGCATTGCCCACTGGACATAACAGACAGAGATGGCTCCTCAGTGGCCCTTCACATGGACTGACACCACCAATAGAACTCAGCAAGATGTGACCAGCCACACCCAACAGGAAGCTTCTCCAACTAATCAGCTCCTGGTTAACATAATCCTGCCCTCACCCACCACCACAAACACCTGGGTGAGGGCAGAGCCACAGAGACATAGGTGGGCCAGGTTCTGCCTCTGGAACATGAAGCCAATATGAAAACCAAAACATTCTGCTAGGTTGTGACTCATTCACAGGTCAACTCCAACTTGGGGCTCACATCTCAGGCCCCAGCACTTCAGTCACTTCGCCTGCCAGTAGGAGAGTCAGCAGGAGAAAAGCCTGCTTATGCAGCAAACACTGCGGTGCAGACTGATGTATTGGCTTCAAAACGTCTTTATCTTCAGCCAGTTAGACTGGAGAGATGTGGCACTGGGATGGTAGAGCATGAGGCATACTTACCTTTCTGGCAATCCTGCTGCATCCTGTACAGGGAGAGAGAACTGGAGTCACAGTTTGCTGTCAATGCCCTTGGATTTCTCCTAGGTAAAAGAAGTAGTTTGAAGTTTGAGATTTACAGACAGAAAGCATTAGGCGAGCACTGAGTGTGTTTGTCTTCTTGGAATAAAGCACCAAGCAGTTAAAAATATTTAAAAGCTATAGAAATGAGAGCAATGAAGCAGAAGCCACCACCAGCATGGGCTCTCCACTTTCCTTCTCAGCCTCTGAAGGTGACTGCCACACTAGGCAAGCAGCAATATGGAGGAGAAGGCAGCACGGGGAAGCTTGAACATGCCAAAGTTCATTGTTTAACTGCAGTTGACAAAAGCTGCCAGAAAGGGCTCCTTCAAGACATGGGATGTCAAACAGCAAGCCTCCAGCATGCATATTTCAGTTGCATGGTTTCTTTCTTCTAACAGAGGAACTTACCTTCAGTAGCAAGTAGTTAGTAGGATCTATTACTGCAAACCATACTGGCAGGAGAGCAGTTTTTGCTCCTTGGTGGGGCCCCAGGTGACCTCTGGCCAGTTTAGGCTTCAGAACTGAGTGTAACATCAAGGACCAGCTCTGAGTGCAAGGATGCCAGTATCAACAAACCAGCTGTAGAAACTTTTAATCAGTTTAACATTCTGTGTTCATTACAAAGTCTTGCTACACCACAGCTCATTGTAGGCCGCTGCAGGCACAATCCGCAGTCTCCGTGACACAACCTATGACCTCTGCTTAAACACAGTAAAGTTACTTGCTTCTCCTCCACAGGCTAAACCCCGCTTGATCACCGTCCTCTGCACTGCCTGGCTTTACCTACTGGGTGCCCGGGGTCTCCAAGCAGGAAGCCACTCGTGCACTGGCTCATCCTCCTGCGGTGGAAGTGCTGCCTGCGGGTAAGCAAAGGCTTGTGAATAAACCAGTGTGATGTTCTCCAAAGCAAGGCTCCATATTAGACAGACTAGGACTGTCTTTTAATTCTGTGTTAATATGCTGGCTAGTTTAAAGAAGTCCAGGTTTAAGTGCTAAGAAATAGTAATAAAATCATAAAGCCTCAGCTTATTTCAGCAATGCCTTGATCACACATATAATTGCAAAATAAAACAATCAAAAAGCAGTTTCTTTTTGGATTGTTTAGGGAGGCTTAAAACTCGCAAAAGATGAGGTATACCCCATACACTCAGAAAAGCCTCTAGTAGTGCCTCCAAACAGAAAAGCAGAATTATAAAAACTAAGAAACTGGAATATAAATTGTATCCCTCTTTCTTCTGCTAAAGCTCTACCTCATCACAACCACATGTTTAAATTACAAAGGCATTATAAGGGTAAATGTCAAGATAAATGCTTTAAAAATGTCCCTCCCTGTATTATTAACATTGCCATGAACTATTAAAATCAAAGGGGTCTTTAAAACAAAATTGATTTTTCAGTATTTATCTGCTGTTGCCACTGTTCACTTCCTCGGGTGTAAACAGTGAATCCCCAGAGGGGTGTTTCAGAGCTATATAGATGTATATTAGATGTTTGCCTCTGGCCTTTTAGAAATAGCACAAATGCAACTGTGTTTGTGCATCTATAATTTCAGAACATGAGGCAGCCTCTCAAAGAAGCTTCCTGTTGGCAGCCGATGCTTTACTCTCTTCTTCAGAGTTTTGTAAAATATTAGCGACCAGGATGTGTGAGCTGATAAATGCTATGGACTAGAGATCTGCTCCACCATGGAAATTCCTGTCTCAAATGATTCAAAGGCAGGAGGTGTCATTTGGTGTCTTCAACCTGCTGAGGCCGACCAGTTGTGTCTATAGCCTCTACATGTGTGTTCGCACATGCACACAGGGATAAGGGCTCCCATGAGGACTTGTATGGCTGTGGTGGTACTAAACAAGCTGGCCTGAGACCACATCACCCTCACCTAGATTTGGTCCTGTCTAAAGTGGGAATAATGCACTTTCCTTCCTTGACACCTACTATAACTAACAGCTCATTGCTTGCTGTGAGATGTGCTTAATTTTCTGCTTGTGTTTCTATTCACCTCAGAACAGCAGAAATTACCTAATTATGTTAAGACTTTGGATTATGTTTATGTAAAACATTATGCCACAAACATATTGAATCCACCTAGCTCTCTGCTCGCCTCTTACCAATAGGATAAGAATGAAATATGGAATAGTACAAACCAATTACCTTTCTTTTAAGGAAAGCTCTTTGAGTGGATAATGCAAGATACATGGAAGGTGTCTTCATCCCCCATACACATCATTTATTACCTGGTAAATGCAGCATGCTTAGCAGAAATTAATACCAACTTTCTCTAGAAGAAATATCTGTAACCAGAACATCAGTTCCCATTCCCAAAGGAGTGGTTTGGATGGCAACATAACGAGCTTCATTTGAAAGCAGTGGAGCCCTGAGACATGCATTTCTTTTGCCAGCATTGGGACTACATCAGTCAGAAAGAGGCTGGGATTTACAGCAAGCACTCCTGCAGCAGGATGCGCTGAACACAGCGACCCGTCAGCAGTGTTCGTACATATGTATGAACATATATCACAGGGTGAGTGTGCCCAGGTGCCACCTGGTCAGTGGGTGAGTGCTGCATAAGGAAGGAGTAAGAAAAGCAGAAGATGGGAGAAGACCAGCATAATCAGCGAGTGATGCAAGTGTATAGTATTGAGCGACTGGGTTATGTGACTCTGACACGCTTCAGAGGGCAGGGGAAGGGAGCGTTGGATACCTTCAGGAACAGCACAGCGCAGAGAATCACAAAGCAGGTGGTTAGACAAGTTCTTCTGGGTTTTCCCTTAACCCTCCACCACTGACCTGTAGCATAGCTGGAAGCAAACCCCCTGCTTTGTGCCTCAGTCTTGCTATGTAAAATGGAGCTCCTTGCCAACCTTGTGCAAGGCTTTTGTGATCTAATCAGCATTTGAGGCTCTCCTAAGGATGCTGCGGATGACTGAAATGCTACTTTTCTTTGTAAGGCATGTTTGCCACGTGTTGCAGTTTGCCATCTGTTACATAATCACTTTTGCTTTAATTTTGTAATTGTATTTTATACATTCCCTGTGTAAAATTGGAGTGGCAGTGCTAATTCCGTCTTTTGGATAGCTGAGTGAGGGAGCAGACCAATCTGCTGGGTGAACCCACGACATTCAGACAGTACCTTATTCAACAAGAAGTTATGAAAAATACTGTGGAAAGCTGCTTTTTAGGTTTGGGCCCAGTTGCCATTGAAAGGACTTGGGATTTCTCCCCCTGGAAGCAGTTCCCCAGGGCTTGCCAGCAACCCCAGTCCAAAGTCAGCTGCTTTTCCATAACCAGAGCGCAGCACGTTTGCATCGATGTCGCATGCCAGCACAAATCCCGTGGAAGCAGACGCTGCGCTGTGCACACTCCCAGCTATAGGAGGACAAGAGTGAAGCAATGCCCGACAGAAGATACCATCTCACGTAATGCCTTGTGGGGAAGTACTCTGAGAGGGTGGTGAGGAGATCAGGATAAGGAGCAACACTGAGCTGAGCAGGAATTGGACTCAAGGCTTTGAGGAGGCTTCACTGTCTCAGCTGTACCACATGTAGAGGTGCTGGCGGTTTTGTGCTCTTTGGAGTAAATTTCTTTTATGCTCTTTGTAGCAGAAGGGAAAAAGACACATATTGAGAAATACATACATTATCTGAATTCAGCTCCCTTAAAGCCAGTCTGCTTCTGGAGTAGAGAAGATTGTGCATTCTCTAAGAGTGAATTATCTGCTGCTTCTTTGCAGCTCCTCTGGCTTCTCTACCCACCCCCACCCTCTTTCTAGTTCCTTCCTGGTCTTCTGAGACACCTTTAAAAGGGATCCATTTCATTAGGGAGCTGTTTGTTTGCAGAGCACCTAAATTGTGCAGGATTGCTTCTGGCTTTTTCTGCAGGTGGAACTGTGCTTGTGTTTCCAGACTCATGCAAAACACTGCTTTGAATATAGATGCTTAGTCTTGCAGCACTGATGTCACTAGACCAGTGATATCTTCCATCTCCAGCCAGACAAGCCATGCTTTTTATTCTAAAAGTCTGCATGAGTTTGGCTGGGCACCCCAAACTAGCTGCACATCCCAGTTGCCCAAAAACTACTTGCAGACTTCTGAAAGTCACAGAATCACAGAATGGTGGGGGCAGGAAGGGACCGCTGGAGATCATCTCGGCCAACCCCACTGCCAAAGCAGGTTCACCTAGGGCAGGCCAGACAGGAACGTGTCCAGATGGGTTTTGAAGGTTTTTCCTCATGTTCAGGTGGAACCTCCCAGGTTCTAGTTTGTGCCTGTTGCCCCTCATCCTGTCACTGGGCACCACTGACAAGAGTCTGGTCCCATCTTCTTGACACCCACCCTTCAGATATAAGCATTGATCAGATCCCTTCTGAGGCTTCTCTTCTCCAGGCTAAACAGCCCCAGGGCTCTCAGCCTCCCTCATCACAGAGATGCTCCAGTCCCTTAATCATCCTCGTAGCCTCTGCTGGACTCTCTCCAGTATTTCCCTGTACCTCTTGAACTGGGGAGCCCAGAACTGGACAGATGTGGCTTACCAGGGCAGAATAGAGTCAGCTCCTCAGGTGTTGTTCTGAGCTATAGGATTTCTCTGTTGACTTCAGTAGCATTTGTTTCAAACCCTTTAAAGCATCAGGGCAATTCTGGGAAGCAGGGATGGCAGCAAGAACAGACAGTCGAGCCAGCGTGATTTAAACGCAGCCATCTACATCGCTCATCTACAGTGAAGAGAAAAAGCAATTTATTTTTAACACCTTCATAATTCTAAAATGTTTGTATATTAAGAAGATGAAATGACAGTTGATGTTACTGTGGCTCCTTCTCACAGTGCTGTCCTGATTCCTCTTGTCCCGAGGCGCGGACAATCCATACTGATTTTCTCTCGCTGTGAATTGTACACAATTTAGCAAAATAAGGATCTCAACTTAATAGCCTCTCTGAAAGGCACTTTCACCACAAGTAATGACTGTCAGCCTGGCAATATCTTTGTCTTCCAATTGCAAAGAGAATTTTAATGCAAATCAGGCTTTCATGTTTTCAGAATTGAAAATTTACTTATTATTATCGTCATTATTATTTATTGTGATAAGCCTAATAAATGAAATGTGTGTGGCCCATTGGGTGTTATATCCTGTATGTGAAGATTTACTTTTTTTTTTTTTAAATCACACACCCTGTATTTGTTTCTTGTTTTACCTGAGAGACTTTGACTGTTGAATTGCGTGACCTTGTAGGTTAATGACAGCTCTGGAACAGAGTTGCAGCACATCTGTCTATATCAGGAGAGAGTAATTAGCGAGTTATTGATAGTCAGATGAAGCTGTGGTATGAATTCCAGCCAGCAGAACATGATGGCTTTCTAATACAGGGCTTGAGTGGACTGTCCTGGTCAGGAAATAACGGCATCTTTATTATTTAAAAAAGCTACTCTCAGAGTGTGGAGCCTGTAGGGATAGTAGATAATTCTACGTGAAGGCTGCTGTTCCTGCAGATACTGTATCTGATCTCCCCACTTTTTCTGCTGGAAGCGTTCCTTAGAACTCGCTGGCCTTCATTGTTATGCTGTTGTGAGCATTAGAAGGGGCCACATGTTGTGTCATTACTGAAGGAGCTTGTTTGGGGAATAAATGACTTCTCTCAGTGTCTATGAGGATTTTTACTTTCTTTGCCAGCTTTATGCTGATATAGGTGGAGAGTAGTTTGCTCAGAGTCCTTAAAATTACTTCCAGTCTGAATGGAGCAAAAGCAATTGATAGTGTAACGGGAGAGACTGCACCTCCTGGAGAGCTGCGACCTTCCACCGCTGGGCACAGGTTTGGTGCAGGGACTTATCAGCTGAGAACCGAGGATGCTGAGCCTGGGGTGGACCTTGCCCGTTGGCTGGGTTGGTGTGGTCAGATTCCGAGGAAAGGCGGGCTTGGCCCCAAGCACATCCCCCTCTAGAGAAGCCGGCTGTGATGGGGCACACCACTGTCCACAATGAGCTCGTCCCTGCAAATCCTATCCCATATTAGTGCAATCCATGCAGGCTGTGGGGCTTGCAGTGGTCTGTGCACCCACACAAAAAGACGGTGGGGAAGGAAACTACTGTGTAAGCCGGGCTGTGAGGACCAGCTGCAGGCAGAGGATCAGTGTCCCTGAGCTGTTGGTCCACCTCTTTGATCCAGCTGCCTTTTTCTGGCTATTTTCTGCCCTTCTCCACTTGTAAATAACTCTGACCTGTCTTTAGAGTGATTTTCCTCTAAGCCAGACCTTTCAGTGTCTCAGAAACCCTGCAGCACATAAAGGGAACACAAAGAGATGAGATTTTTCTCTCAGTCATTTCAGTGAATTTAAGCTTGATTGACAAGCCCCCTTCTAGTGCTGGTGACTGGGATTTCCCAGGCGTAAGTGTTAATGGATTTTTGCATTAGTACTTTACATGTAAATCCCAGCTTCTGCAGCGGAGGAGCTGCTGGCCCTCAGGTGAGTCTGTTGTCTGGCAGCCTCCCCGTCTTCCCAGGGCTGGAGCAGATGTTGTCTTCCCTCTTTTTCTCCAGGAAGCAGCAACACGTCTCCAGTCATGCTTTAGCTTAGAATCTAGGGAGAGCAGCAGGGCTGTGCCTTTGTGGTACGGTAGCTCTTATTTTGTCCAGTTGTTTCTTAATTAACCTGGACATCTGCAGCTTCCACAATGTGCCCTCCTGAGCGTTGCCAGAGTTTGGTGGGTTTTGTGTTCCAGACTCGTTTTGGTGACAGGTCAATCTCACCAATCGTTACTAATTTTCTACTTTCTCCTGAGAAGAGTGTTTTGTTTCCCCATTTAATGTGTACTGCTTCGCCATCTCCCCATTTAATTTGCAGACTTTGAAAATGGTTGACAAACGTATCCCAAAGGCTGAGAAGGAGAAAGTTGCCAAGAGCTTGGAGCTGTGTAACTTCCTCCTCAAAACCGTGACGGAGCAGGTGAGTTCATGACCTGATGATGTGTGGCAAAACGCTGTTCTTCTTAACTCTACCAAGGCCTCTTTTAAATGTCACACTTGGATTTTACCTTGTGACTGCTTCATCGCTACACCCCATCTCATTTCTTACCGAAGGTACCCCTGGATTTGAGGACAGAAAAGCCCTCATGTCTGAAGGAGTGATCATAGCTCTGGTCAGCTAATCTTCAAGCGCTTGTTGAAGGATTTGTGCAGTGCTCTGCAAACACATGTGGCACCTTCTTTCTTATCAGCAGAAATATGACCTGGGATACAGTGAGGGTGAGCTGGGTTTTGTCCCAGGTGATTGCTCCAGGGGGATCTCCTCCAGAGATGGCAGTTTCCAGAAACGCTTACTCAGAAGCTTTATGACCAGGAGTGAAGCTTTGTTCTGGGCCTTCGTTTTCTCTAATGAAAACCAGCCTTTTTGAACATAAAATTTTCTATAGGTGACAAAATAAGTCTCCAACATGGTCTTATTTACTGGAGCAAAATGCCACAAGCAGCAGAATTGCCAAAGCCCAGTTTCCTACTGATAAGCACTGGGGTCACACCACAGCTTGTTCCTTTGTGAACACCTAATAGGAAAGTGGGTGGGGGAGAGAGATTGTTTCTGAGGCTCTTGTAGGAACTGAATAGCCTTTGAGACACCCCTTTTTGTCTGGTTTTCCTGAAACGATCCAGTGGGTTATGGAAGCTGTAGAGACAGCCAGAGGCTGCATGATTCCATCCTTTAGAAACCAGACTGAAAATGCTGCTGCTTTTCTTTTAGATAAGTTCATAGTCATGGGTCTTATTCCACCTGCTCCCAGCCATGAACTGAGAAGGAAAGAGGACCAAAGGACCTTCCAGTCCCTTTTATGCCAGTATAATTCTAGGTATTAGGCTCATGCTTCTCATGTTAAGAGACCCAGTTTACAGGCGAACCCTGTACCTGATGGTGTGGTGTGACTCACCAGGTTTTGACCCCACACTGAAGTGGTCTTGCAGATGGGCTCAGGGCAGTGGCTTGGAGCAGCCAGACAGGATTGGTTACTCCTGCCATAGTCTTATCCCGAGGGTGGCCTGAGCCCTGCTGCTGTGAATGCCCCTTCTGCGGTCACTCTGCAGGTTCTCTGTTTGTACTTGTCTCTTGCAGAAGCTGCGTGTGAAGTTGATGGAGCTGGACAAAGTGCTGGTAGCTCTGAACCAGCCAGAAGGCATTGGGAATTCAGCACGTCTCGACTCTCTCTACTGGAACGTTATGCGATGGCTGAATTACACGTGCGTATGCTTGGTGTTCTGGCATCTTGGCTTGCCTGGGGGACTGCCTGCCTGGCCTGCTTGTCTTCATTGCCGTGGGGAAGCAGGAGGAGAAAGGAAGTCAAGGCACTGAGCTCAGGCTGGAGCCTGGGGTAAATGGAGCTCCTGGGTTGGTGGGTTTGAAAAGCTTGTTGTTTTTCTTGTTTGGAACCGTGCTAGGCTCATTGTTGCAGATGCTTATGTACTTAGGATTGGTCCTTGATGGGAAAGGGTTGTAAGGTGTGTCTGACACCTGGTTGTGTCTTGCCAGCAGAGGTAAGACAGCTGATCAGCCAAGGATGCAGTGCCTGCTTCCAGCGGTCCCAAGTGGTGGCCTGGTTTAAGAGCCATTGCCAGAGTTGCAGAGGAATTTCTAGGCTACGTGAGTCAGTAAGCTCCCACCCCATCACTGTGGACTAATTGTGCAAATGTGAGGCTGGAGGGAATGAGTAGCTGTCCTGGGAAGTGGGTGGATACCACAGAGTACACACCAGGACCTTCAGTCTTCTGCAGTGATTCTTGAGCTCCTCGGTGCCTGGATCCGCAGCCTGATGCTCGGAGTGCTTGCCTAGCAGCTCTGAAAGCTGGGGAGCATGCGGTGTTTATGCGTTAGTGTTAAATGACAGCTGGATTGGGCTTTTGCTCCAGGGCAAAAAGTGTAGGATCTCTTCCTCCTTCCTATCAATAGCTTGCAGTCAGAACTTCTGCTTCCCCTTCCTGCTGGCAGTATGCGGTGAGACACACAGCACTAGGGAATGCCAGGTTCTCTGCTCAGGACCGGGAGCTGCAATCCCAGTGCGTGCGTGGCCTGGTCTGTGGTATCTCAGCCCAGCATGAAGCTCTGACGGGGCTTGCATGGGGCTCACTGGAGAGGGCTCAGGGGCAGGGATGAATCGTACAAGGAAGCTGAAGCTGTTGGCCCCTTCTAGTGCCTTGAACAGGTTCGCAGGGCACAGTGGCCTCACCCAGCCCTGGGACACAGCCCCAGTGTCCCTTGGCATCATGCTGCTGGGCTGGCACAAGGATAAGGCCTGGTTTAGGAGCTGGTCAAGACTGTGGCTAGGAGGGGAATTGCTAAGGTGGGAAATGCTGAGCTTGTGCATCCTGTCTAAGGAGGGCACTGGGGTTCAGGGGTGCAGCCTCTGTCACTGTTGGTGCCGTCTTGCTGTGACACACCGAGATCTTTGTGCAGGTCAGTTAGAACAAGCCCACGTGTGTGGTTTGTGCACAAGATCCTGGTGGAAGTGCTGAAAGGCAGGTGCTAACATCAGGTTGTCAGGCATTTTTCCACCCTGAATAGGTGCAGCTTCAAAAACACTCCAAAAAGCTTCACGTTGAAAACCAGGCCATGGAATTAGAGCCTGGTTCCTTTTCAGGACTCCTTTCTTGGGAAGAACGTAGACTGGGTGGTGGTCAGAGAACAGCAGCAGTAGTGGCTGTCTCATATGCATACAAAGGCTGCCTAGATGGGACCAGAAGGGTCTGTTGGGGTTCTTGCTCAAAGACCTCCTGGGGTTGTTAGCACAGTGAAGGCCATCTTAGGGCCTTGGACCAACAGACAGTGTCTCAGTAGCCTTGTACGGGGCCACAGGTGGGTGTGCTGGAGAAGGGGGACGTACAGCGTTATCTGGTCTGTGGAATGGGGATTCTTCCTCAAGTCTCTGTGTGCTTTCTTGAGTCCTGATCTGGCTCCTGTTTGTTTAACCAGTCCCTGTGCAGACTGAGGACCCACCTCCAGGGATAGTGCTCATCCTTGGAGCACGCCTGTGCCTCCTGCACCTTTCTCGTGCTTCTGCCTGTTCGTGGTCTGCCTGTAGCATGGATCACGCTGCTCTCCGGCTGTAAACTAAGTTGCTGTTGATATTTGGCATTCTCTCTGCAGGAAGCCCAAGAAAGATAAGACAGCCAACAAACCTGCGCAGGAAGCAGAGACATTTAAACGGAAGAAGAAAGGCTTCCTACCAGAGACCAAGAAACGCAAGAATCGCAAGAAAGGCATCCAGGAGAATGGGGTAGCACCAGGAGCTAGTGAAGATGGAGAACCAGCAGCTCCAGAGGAGCAGCCCCTGGGAACAGAAACCCCCAAGCAGAAGAAAGGCCTTGTGTCCGGCAGCAGCAAACACAAGGGTCAGAACAGAGGGGTCAGGGAGAATGGAGCGGCAAACGGGGAGGAAGCTGTTAATGGAGGAGATGCTGTGGCTGACAAGAAGAAAAAAAAGAAGAAGAAAATGAACAGAAAAAGAAAAGGTAATGCAGGCAGCGAAGCTGAGCAGGTTCCAGCTGCAAAGAGAACCAAGTGGAACATCAACCAGGAGACCCAGCAGAAGCAGGGCAAAGCCACCCAACAGAAGCAGGGCAAAGCCACCCAACAGAAGCAGGGCAAAGCCACCCTGGAGAAGCAGGACAAAGCTGCCCAGCAGAAGCAGGGCAAAGCCAAGAAGAAAAGAAAAGAGAAAAAAACTCCAGTGCGGCAGGAGTAAACTCAATGAACTCACCCAGGCCTGGCATGGCTCACAGGACTGTTTTAATATCTTTTATAACTACAGTTTTTATGTTCCCCATGACTTCAAATAAACCTTCCATGATGCTGAGGTCTAAAGCTGCGGGTCTGACTTGTGTGGAGGTTTCAGCCTAGAGCACAGGGAGCTTCAGAAAGTCACATACCCTCCAGGCTCGGGTAGATGCCCACTCTCTCTTCTCTGGCAGTGCTGAGCAGCCTGCGGTGGGAGCATCCTGTCTCCATGATTTGCCAAGGCAGAAGCAAGAGGCTTGTTTGGATTTCCTGGGCAGTGGCGGTAGGTGTGCCGGCACTCCTGAGCTGTGGGGTCAAGCCTGTGGAAGGTCCAGAAGCAATCTCTGAAGGCACATTTCTGCTCACAGCTTTTCCAGTCTGGGAGATACTGCCTCTTAAATGTGTGAGATTAAATGGGCTTGCACATGCATATTTTGGGGTCAGATACTTGGCTACTCTGGTGTCATCAGTTACTACCATGTCTGGTTTTCTTGCCTTTTTGCTGCTGGGTGCAGGAGGGGTGATAGTACAGGGACATGAATAGAGCAGTGCAGTGGCTGATTCAGGTGCTGGTCTGCCAGGCCAGCAGGCTCTGTGGAGCTGCGCAAGACCCCTGGTATCAGCAGGCTTACAGCAGTCTATGAAGGTGACTACTTGGAACTGCATCTGCTTATTTATCCCCAGGCTCTGGAATGCCAGAACACCATCACCCATTTGAGAGTGCCAGGTTCTCCCATGCGTTGGGTACTGGTTCTGGTTGAGAGCTGAGGCTCAAGGTGCTTGAAACGCTACTCATGTTGTAGTTGATTCTAAAGCTTCCTCCCTCCTTTCCTCACTCCCTCCTGCTGACCACCTTGCTCCTGGAGGCCAGAAGGTGTGCATTGGTGGCTGGCCCTGACTCCTCTCCCAGCATCTGAGGGAGCAGTCCCCATGAAGGCACAGGTGCTCTCCCTCCTACACAGAGCTTGGTGCTGGCTCCTGGCAGAAGCTGGCGGCTGCCGGCAGAGCGAAGGGCTCTGGAGCAGGGCTGATCCTGCTGTGCTGTTGGTTCTCATCCCACAGGTGGGTCTGTGCCACCAGACATAGATAAGGACACTGGAAATGTCATGTTGCTTTTGGAGGGAGGGAGAGAAGAGCTTCGAAGCACTGTGTTTGCCCACAGCTATTTATCTGCCTTTGCAATGTTTCCTTCCTCAAATGGCATGAAACTCCCTGAGAGACAGCTCCTGGCAGCCACGCAGACACCTTCCGTTGCAGACCCCTGGGATGGTGCAGCCCTCGTCTCATTTCTGTGGCACAGCAGTTGTCCTGCAGGATCTGCTGAGCATCCTGAGGGGTGTGCTGGCTCCTGTTAGCAGCTGCTGAGGGCTGGAGTTGCTGCGCCTGCCTGTTGGCAGAGTTCAGCAGAGAACGTCCTTCTTCTCCCTGCCTTCACAGCTGGCTTCCTGCAGCTCTCCAGGGAGGCAGGACAGAGGAACACTTTGGTAGAATCATAGAGTTGTTTCTGGTTGGAAGGGGCCTTCAAGATTATCAGGTCCAGCCATTAACCTGGCACTGCCAGGTCACCACTAAACCATGTCCCTCTGCACCACTTCTCCATGGCTTTTAAACCCCTCCAGGGATGGGGGACTCAAGGACAAGGAAGAATTCCCTTGGAGGATGTAGTCCTTGTGTGTCTTGGATGAGGAGGTGTAAGCGCACCAGAGCTGGATTCCACAAGTCAAGTGCCCTTCAGGTAGTGGTGCACATTGGGGCAGGAGACAAAGGGGAGCCCTGCAAAGTTGCCAGGGTCCCTTTGCATGTGAAGGGAAGCTCTGCTTTTGCTCACACTTGCCTTCTATTGGCCTCCAGCCTCAGCAGGATTTGCAGAAGCCACTGTCTCTGCAGGTGGGATGGAGGCTTAGACCACAGGTCTGTGGACAGGACAATACAAATCAGACCTGTGAGGTGGCTGGTGCCTGCAGCTGTCTGTGTGGTGCTCCTGCACTTGTCTGAGCCATTTAGGGCCAGACTTGTCCTCCCAAGCCACTTATTTGTCTGAAGGTTGTTGTGGAGTCTTGACAGGAACAGCTGCTGTTGCAGCCGGCAGAAGAGCTGCAAGTCTTTGTTGCCGTCTGAAAGTTTTGGCAGTTGCCAGCCTTGTCTCCAAGCAGAGGGTGCCTTTGCTTCAAAGGGGACCGTTGGCACTGGGGCTGCTGCCCTGCCTCTGCCATTTACTGCAGAAAGCTGGTTCCTTGCCTGGTTAAAACCTCAATCCCAGCTAAGCCTCTCCAGATGTCTCCTGAGTGATGACTTTTCATATATTATGCAAATGCAGGATACAAGAGGCCAGCAGGTCATGGCCATCTGTGTTTAATGATCCAGAGATGCTCTGGAGGGGAGCAGGGGTTTCAAATCTTCCGACTTCTTTCCTCCTTTCTGTGCCCCTGTGTAGGACATCCTGGGACTTTGTACCGCTGCCCCTGCAGAACTAGAGGACAGACTGTGTGGGTGTGGTGGGAAGCAAGGCGAGCACACAGCTCTGGGGGGTGTTGGGAGTGGGAAGATGGTGCTAGAGCCCACTGGGCTGTCTCTTGGGCTGTGCAGCAAGGCTGCAGCTCGGGTGTGTTGTGGGAGCTGAGCCTGGTGCTCAAGTCAGCGGAGCCTGGAGCAGTGCCAGGGCCATGCTGCACCGGGCTCTCCAGGTTGGATGAGGCCACCTCACCCTTCTGTGGGACCCTCAGCCTGCTCCTGGGCCTGCCAGGTGGTGGGTGGAACAGGTCCTGTGGCCTCACAACATGGGCCCCTATGAGCCTTTTGGGATGAAGCCTTGTCTACAGGTGTTTCCTCCCTCAGCTGCTGTGGTTGCTGCCTGTGGAGCACGTTGAGTAAAGGACCAGCTAAGTCTCCATCACTTGCAGGCTCAGAGATGCAGTTGCAGCCAAGCTGTGGGACAGCAGAAGGTCCTGGTGGAAGAAACTGTTCTAGTAAGAGCCTCTCGCAGTGCTGGCAGCAGAGGTGAGGTGCTGCAGCATCTGAAACCTGCTTCCCTGCCCAGGGCACAGAGCAGGGCCGGTGCTTTCCCTAGGGACAGGCGGCATTTTCTGTCTCCACGCGCCCGAGCTTGCTGCTGCCAAGGTACAACAGGTTTCCGCGGCAGGGTTTGAGTTGACAGCTCACTGGAACGAACTGGCTGAGAAGGGTAACCAGGCGGCAAAGCAGGAGAACCTTCAGCTCTGCAGAGCGGGTCTCTTCCCAGAGCTGCCATGCTCCTGCCGTGGCCACCGCTGCCCAAGGAGCCCTTGCCCATGTGGGTGGGAGCTGGGCCACGGAGGCTAGCTGAGCCACGCCGGGATATTGCCGGGGTCGCAGAGCCTGGGAGTTCATGCGGATCGCTTTGTCGCCATGCTTTTCGGAAGAGACAGAGAAGGTCAAAGCAGGAGGCCGAAGCCCTGCCAGCCATTTCTGATGTGGGGTGAGCAACTGGGTAGTGCCGGTGAAGCTGGAGAGGGTGACTGTGGTGTCTGCCTTGCCGGTGTGGAAGCTACTCATGGGTGGGTTCAGTCTCTGGTGTGTGCAGAGTGGTCAAGGGAGGGGGGACGGGAAAGCTGCGAGGTGTTGTGCGAGCCGTGCTTTGGTACCAGCTCTTTCAGCGGTGGAAGTACCTGACTTCAGGCTGGCTTTGGTGCAGTTCCTTTCCTGTAGAAAGCGGTCACTAATCCACCACGTCAAATCGTGTTTCACCATTGCTTATTTGTGCTTTTGACAATCACAAAGGTTTCATTTTACTTGATTTCATGTCCTGTCTGTCCCTGGACCTTTTGGGCTTTAGGGGATAGCGCATGCTTTGATTTTAATGAAGCCTTTTCTTTTCAGCTGACCTGGGCTCAGCAGCTCTTTGGCAGCGGTAGGAGCTCGGGGGTTCTTCTGAATGCAAGAAAACAGCCAGAGGCTCTGGGGCACTGAGCTCCAAGGAGGCTTCTCTGCAGGGAACTGCTGGAGACTGACCTTTGTCCTGGGCAGGTGGAGTCCTGGGAGGAAGAAGACCATGAACCATCTTTCCCGGAATGCTGCCTGCTTCTTCTGTGAGGGCTGCAGACTGTTACGAAGTCATAGTTGCCGGTCCCAAGGTGTGTTAAGACTCTTCGCTGCCTGCGGCTGGCAGAGGAGCCAGTGCTGAATCGCTAGCGGAGGATTTGGACAGGGCATAAATGCTGGGACAAGGCTGGGGCTGCGCGGGAGTAAAGCTGCATGTGGCACTCAGGTGAAGCTGGGCAGGAAAATGCGCTCCCTGCAGCGGAGACTAGAGCTCCACCTGGCCCGTGCTAAGCCTGTGCTGGAACAGCTATGTCCAGGTCTCTGTCCTCCCTCTGAAGCTCACCCTTGCAGCCTGAGGTCCATCTTGAGCAGCCTGTGGCTTTCAAACCTCTGCCGTGGCAGGAGGCCCTGCAGGGGTCAAGACAAACAGTACCTCAGCCACCTTCCTAACAAGGCTGGTGGGGGATTGTCCACCCCGGAGCAGCAGGATCTTGGTGATGCAGGAGAAGGCCTGGATTTTAGTGCCAGCACCATATTCCTGTGGGGTGGCAAGTGTCATAGAGCAGTGTGGGCCACAGGTCCTCATGTGTCACTTGTGGCCAATATATGTCGGCGTATCGACGCTAAGTGGCAACTGCAGTAGCTATGGTTAACTCACCTGCAGCCAGTGCTCTTTCAGAGGAAGTAGCTGCAACAGCTTTGAAGTGTGGCACAGTAAAACCGGAGATTCTTTCTGAGCTGCTCTTGCTGCCAAGACATGAGTCCCAAGCTTATTTCGAGCTGTTCCAGACTTATGTAAAATACAGCCTGGGGTGGGCTTAAGACATACCTGGGAGACACCAAAAAGCCAGGGAAGACACATGCCTGGTCTTGCTGTCTTCAGAAACACTTCTCAAGGCCAGCATGCAGACTGGTGAGCTGTAGTTCTCGTTTTCTCCCTTTCTCAGGCAAAGGAGAAGCTGTCTTCCCCAAAGCGTAGTGGAAGCAGGGCTTAATGGTGACATTTCTCTGCTGTGTCTTACAGGAGTGGTTCCTTAGGATTGGCAGCCCTAAGGTTACAGGACTTGGCTCAAACGGAGGTGTTACCATGGTTTGTAGTGTTCTGCGGCTCTAGAGAAACCAGCCGGTTCAGCAGCGGGTGCAGGACACTCGTGGTTGCTTGGTGCTGGTTTGAGTGGGGCAGTGAGGCTCCCGCTGGCGGGGCTGTGCTGTGAGGGGTGTCCTGGGCTGGCTGGCCATGGGGAACCTCTGCCCCAGCGCCCAGGTTCACGTCATGGCTCTTCTTGGCAGGGGAAAGGCTGGCTGCAGGGATTTCCTCCTGATGTGCATCTGTTGGTCGTCACATATAACCACAGAGATGCCCGAGTTGGCTGCTAGTGAGGTACAGCTGAAGCGTATTTTGAAATGCTAAAACTTTATTTTTGATGTAACAGGTTGTCACACACAGGTTTAACGTTTACCACACAGGTCAAAGAGATTTTTTTTTTGCCAGGGACATTGGGCGATGGCTGCAGTGTGGTCAGAGTGGCTCAGGTGTGAAAGCGACAGTCTGATGCAGCCAGGACCCCTTTGTACAGCCATGGACACCACCAGCAGGCATGGCATCGGCTGAGAGGGGTGTGTGTTTATGATGAAAAAAAAAAGTGAGCGGTACATTGCTTGGTTAATGGAAGCTAAAGCTGCTGAGCTTCAAAGCTTAGCTGCTGGACCATCAGAATGTGCACAATTACACTTAATCAAGTCATTTACCCAGTACGATTACGCTGAAAGCCCTGCGATGCGCTGCCAAAAGGCGATCAGGGCTGATTGTTTAAGCGACAAATCATTTGCTGGCCGGGGTGGCCTGGCCACTAGCGCTGCGCTGAAGGGAGGTGCTGCAGGAGAGGGCTCTTCCCGGGCTGGTACAGGGAGACCCAAACACGCCTTGTCTGTGCTGCCACTGCAGACCGGGGCTGGGTGCGTTCTGCAGTGCTCCCGAGGCAGCAGAACCAGCCCCTTCACTCCTCCTTTTGCCCACAAGCGAGATGCCACCGTGCTGTGAAGCTGGCAGGCATGGCTGGTGGAGGATCCCTGGAGAAGGGCAGCCATGGTGCCTACCATGGCTACCGCTTGGGAATTAATTTCCTGGCCCACCTTGCCAAGCCTCTGACCCATAGCTACCACCGTACCAGCTGTTTTCACCAGGCAGGTCTTCCCGCTCTGACATGTCATTGCTGTGCAGCGAGGGACACAGAAGGGGATGGATGGAGCAGGACCCTGCTGCTGTGCCCACCATTGACTCTTGCCCTGGCCTTGGCCCTGATCCTGGGCTCAATCCAGGCAGCCAACTCAGAGGGAGAAGGCGGCACCACCACCACACCCCTCCGCTCCTGCTGACCTTCCCTGTGTGGTTTAAATGATCTCCAGGCAAGCTGGTGTCCAGACAGGTCCATTGCCATCCACATCACAGTGTTCTTGGCAGGAGCTGTGGAGCTCAGGGCAGCCCTGCGCAGGGACAGCAACCACGAGAGCACGCAGCCCGAGCGAGAGGTGACACAAGACAGGGAGCCAGGAGGTACGTTTTTAAATACTTTTATTTCTTAATTTACATAAAGGTATATATTTGGCTTATTTATCTTTTTTTTTCTTTAATACTCTGAGATTCACAATTGATTGCTCTTAAAAAATAAAATAGTCATTTGCTTCTGAAAGAAATCAGAAAACTATTTTATACTCCTCCCTTGTATAACAAGAAAATATACTAACACTCCCGTACATCACGTAGTAAAAGTGATTGTAAGTGCTGGGTCACGAAACAACAAAGCAAATGGAGACAAAACCCAATGAGGATGGAGGGGGCAGCGAGGAACTCTGCTTTCCAGCGTCATTGCAGGGTTTAGCACCCTGAGGTTCTCTCTTAGCTGCTCTACAAAAGGGGAGAGGCTCTTGGGGTCACCCAGACTCCAGCTCTGCGAGCGATGGCAGCAGGAGTGTTTCAGTTACCTGGGCTGGCAGCTTCCTGCTTTTTGGGTCATTTTCTTGCCTCTCTGCAGCCCCCCATTGCCTCTGTTCCTCTCCCTGTGTACAAGCCGCCTAATTTCATCTCTGGTGGGGGCATCGGTGCAGCTGCAGTGTTAGCTGTGGAGGGAGTTAATGCTGGCTTTAAAAAAAAAACAACAAACATCTATGGAGTAGCAGAAAGCCCTCAAGGTTAACTGAGGGACATCCTGGTGCGCTGAACACCCCGTGTCCTGCACGGACCCTGAGGAGGCTGCATCTGACCAAGGTTCCAGCGAGGGTGGGGTGATTGGAAGGAGCCTGTGCCTTGCGTGCTGGAGATGGTCGGCCTGGGAAGGACCAGTCACTGCTCTGAGGAACGGTGTGAGGCGGCGGGCACCAGAGAGTCGGGGCAAGACGCAGCAGCAGCCCAGAACCTGGAGGCCTCTGCCCTTGCTCGGCTCACTGTCCTGCGGAGGTGTGGGTGTGCTGGGATGAGCTGGTGTGAGTGGTGCTCGCTGCTTTTCCAGCATGTTTTCTAGTGCATTCAAGGGTTCCTGTTTGTGTACTCTAATTTTTCAGATGTTCACATGAAGTGATTTTTGTGTGCAAGAGATCAGTGCTTTAAAGGTATTTCTGTCCTTATTTCGTGTTGAAGTTCAGAACCACAAACAACCTCCATGACCTGAACAACTACTTATTTAAGTGGCAGGCTGGAATCGTGCTCCACTCGGTGTGGTGGATAATAAAATACATGGATTTTTTTAATTAAAAATTAATTTTTTTAATATTAACAGCCTTTCTTTATAAAAAAAAGAAACAGAGCATCTCAGCAGCGGCTATTTCAGCTGTGCACATTAAGAAACTGAGGCTAGGCGGTGACTTTCCCCACGTCACATGCTGGCAGAAATGGGAGAATCCAGGGATGGGGCTTATATGGCAACGTAGGTCCAGATTCTTTCATAATACCTATGCTTCGTGTCCAGACTTGATGTACCTCTTACTGCCTTAATCTTCAGACCCTTGAGCTAAGTGAGCTGGCTTCCCTCTCACAGAGCCAGGACCTTTGCAGAAGCCCTAACTGAAACACCTCCTCACCGCTAAACCAAGGAACACTCAACGCAGCCTCTCAGCTTCTGGCCATTCCGATACGGCCATCAACAGGTGAAGGAGCAGGAGGTGGAAAGGCTGAGTTTCCATTCTGTTCATCTCTGGCTTCCCTCTCTCAGTCTAGAACATGTAGGAGCAGGGATTCAGGGAACCCTCGGTGGGGAACTGCTGCAGGTAGGACTCACTTTTCACTCACTTGCTTGCTCCCTTCCCTCCTTCTTTGTTGAGAGGCAAGCCCAGCAGTTTCCTTCATCTGGACAGAAGATAAAGCTGGTCTCCTATGAGCATCCCTGTGCTTCTCTGACAGGCATCGGGGCTGTCACTAACCAGGAGAACTAGTCAAAGGACAAAACATTTAAGCTCCCTTTTCATCATTGACTCCTGAAATTTAGTTTAAGGACAATTCCTACTCTCTGAACTTCAGCAGGAATGCTCATTTCGTTGACAGTAAATGCTACCAACAGAGAGAGCCCGTCAGAAAAGCAGTTTGGGGAGTGGGGCTAATCTTTGGTCTCATCGATGAAATGACTGCTTGTTGGGTTGCTTTTTGTTTCTTTTTAAACAGCTTAACAAGGAACTTAATGGGAATCAGAAATTCAGGCGCCTTTAAAGCCAAGCGTTTGGCTCCCGGTATTTCCCCTACAAATGTAAATAGTGGCACGAGGTGGGAAGTGAAGCATTGTTTTGGATTTGCTTTGCTTTATTATTTCTAGCACCCGCTTGCTGTTCTCCAGAGGATGCCCAGGCACTCAAGGAACATTTCTGGCTCTAGTTGTTTAGCCAAGTTTTAAAGCTATTGTTAAGGTATTTTAGGTGACAGAGCAACCTTTGCAGAAGAGTTCTGTGGAGCCTGGTGAGAGGCTCACACTGGTGTAGGAGTCGCCCTCAGAACCCACCTCCCTGGGCAGAGACTGGTGCCTCAATAGGACAAGGGGTGATGGGTTCAAACTGGAAGAGGGGAGATTTCGACTGGAAATTAGGAGGAAATTCTTCACTCTGAGGGTGGTGAGACACTGGCAAAGGTTGCCCGGGGTGGGTTGTGGATGTTCCATCCCTGGAGGTGTTCAAGGCCAGATTGGACGGGGCTTTGAGCAACCTGGTCTAGTGGGAGGTGTCCCTGCCAGGGCAGGGGGGTTGGAATTAGATTATTTTTGAGGTCCCTTCCAACCCAAACCATTCTATGATTCTATGATCTTACACGGTTGGATTTGTCTGTGTGGCTGTTTTTAACTCTCTCCCAAAGATGAGTATGGTGGGAACTCAGGGGTTGTCATCTCATGCTGAAGAATAACACATGGCTGTGAAAACCTTCAGACCTAATATCTGCTGGAAAGAGGACTTAAAAGGGAAGAAATGTGTCATTTCTGGGTTAGGTTTCCACCCAGACTACCTGGGCAGGAACATCTGAAGGGGACAAACCTGCTTTTGAAGGTTCCCTTCCTGTCCTCCCTTCCCAAGCTCTTCAGGGCAATGATGGTTTCATACCGTGTCAGATTCTATGCAGAAGTGCTGTTAATTTCTGAACAAAAATGAAGTGCAGCATTTAATGCATTTTTTTAATCAGTTGTTCATCAGGCTGTTTGATTTTTATTGTGTGGACACGAAATTTGCAGCGTTCACTAAAAGAGTCAAGAAGCCCCATTGCAAATGACTTCAAAATATCCTGCTTCTAGGAGACGATTTTAATACCTTTTATTTGATGTTTATAAGTTCTGATACTTCAAATTTTTCACCTTGAAAACGTACCTGTGTGAGTGTGAATTCATTTTAAACTTTAATCTCTTCTTCAATCACACTAAGCTGGTGCTCACAGTGTTCGGTAGCGAGTTTTGCTAACGTCGAGAAAATTGCAGTTGAATTTTACTTTGTTCTCCTATTCTTTGTTCTTGTTGAATGTGTTGGGCTAAATAGTGACATTGAATCTCATTTCTCACACTGTATTTTTTTAAGATCGTGCTTTCACGCAGGTAATTTCGGCAGTTTTTCTCTTGAATTTAAACTGCTGCAAATCTTTATTTCTTTACATGGGTAACTTCTTCCTACCATTCTGGACCTTGGAGTCCTGGTGGACGATAGGTTAACCATGAGCCAGCAATGGGCCTTCATGGCCAAGAAGGTCAGCGGTCTCCTGGAGTGCACAAAGAAGTGTGTGTGAACCTCCTTGAGGGAGTTTCTCTTCCACTTCTATTCTGCCCTGGTAAGGCTACATCTGGAATATTGTGTCCAGTTCTGGGCTTCCCAGGTCAAGAGAGACAAGGAACTACTGGAGAGAGTCCAGTGGAGGCTGCAAAGATGACTGAGGGGACTGGAGCATCTCTGTGCCCAGGAAAGGCTGAGAGCCTTGGGGCTGCTGAGGTGGAGAAGAGAAGCTTCAGAGGGGATCTGATCAATGCTGATCAATACCTAAAGGGTGGGGGGCAAGAGGATGGGGCCAGACTCTTGTCAGTGGTGCCCAGTGACAGGACAAGGGGCAACGGGCACCAACTGG
>JAVSBS010016893.1:0-59219 GCA_033124195.1 Coracias cyanogaster
CAAGCTAGCCACCCAGCTTCTATGCCCCTCCTATCTTTCCGTGCCAGCCCGAGATCTTCCGGACGCCAGTCCCTACAATTTGCCCTGAACAGATGGTGGCACATGCATAAAATGGCCACAGTTCATAGAATCATAGAGCCATAGGATGATTTGGGTTGGAAGGGACCTTAAAGATTATCTAGTTCCAAACCCACTGGCATGGGGAGGGACACCTTCCACTGGACCAGGTTGCTCAAAGCCCCATCCAACCACACCTTGAACATATCCAGTGATGGAGCATCCACGGCTTCTCTGGGCAACCTGTTCCTGTGTCTCACCACCCTCATAGTGAAGAACTTCTTTACCTCTAAATGAAATCAACCTTTTTCTAGTTCAAAGCTATCACCCTATGTCCTATCATTACGAGCCCTTTTAAGAAGTCCCTCCCCAGCTTTCTTTTAGGCCCCCTTCACATACTGGAAGGCTGCAATGAGGTCTCCACAGAGTCTTCTCCTGTCCAGGCTGAACAACCCCAACTCTCTCTGCTTATCCTCATTGGAGTTGCAGCCCTCTGATCACCTTTGTGGCCCTCCTCTGGACCCGCTCCAACAGGTCCATATCCTTGTGTTGGGCATTCCAGAGCTGGATGCAGTACTCCGGGTGGAGTCTCATGAGAGAGGAGTAGAGAGGAAGGACCACTTCCCTCGGCCTCCTTTTTTTTTTAAGCAACATTCTCACTGATGGTAGCATAAAACTTGTCTTTATCCAGTACAGCATCAGTAGTTTCACATGGAACTCACGGTTGCTATTCAACTAAGAAAACCTAATCAGCATAACTGATTGCTGTTAATCAGAGGTGGAAATACACATTTATCAAAACATCGGAAAATGGCCAGCTATTGCATCCCATGAAGTTTTAGAAAGAAGATATTATATAAGATTTGAGATATTATAAGGAAATATGCAGAGTCCAAGTACGTAACTGTAAACCAGAAATACTGCTTTCTACTTATTTTTCGTTCTCTTGTATGCTTTTCCTGTCTTTCTTTTCTGAATGATTTAATAAATGTGATTCTTTGTGATTATTTTCCTTTTTTTTTTCTTAGTTTTTGCACTTGTACCTTTTCCTTCCTGTGTAATTGAAAGGAGTGTCTGCTTTTATGTAAAAAAAGTTTTGCAGAAAACATTTTGAGGGTTCTCAAGACCTTAGCAAGCTGCTACTTACCTGAACACAAACTGCAATTGATTTTAGCTATCAGGCTAATGAGAAAACCTTACACAGAGCTTTCCCACTGCTGGAAGCCCTAACACAAGGATACCATATACACAATCAAAGTTGGAGTTGGGGATGCCGAGTGAATGCTGTGTGAATTGTTTGATCCATAACAAAATTGCTGCTATTTGCAATTGAGAGAACAGGGAAAAGTTAAAGCAAGTGGGAGGGAATTCATGTTTCCTCTCTAAATTAAATATCACTTGTAGAAAATTGGTGGAAGTTCAGTGAGTGTTTTATACTAGTGGTGGGGGCTGTACATTTTCTGTAATTATTTTCTGATGTTATGTTGTTATTGCACATCCAGTTTACCACCGGAGGCATTATTTGACCACTTGTGTCTGTGTACATGTCTAGTTAAAGTTTAGATGAGAAACGTGGCCTTCAGCTAAGATCTTCAGTTCTTACTGTCAGCAGCTGCGAAATAGAGCTTTTTTTTTTCCCTTTAAAACAAATCCCCGCCTCTCTCTTCCCTCATGCTTTTGCCTGTCGCAGGGGTTGCTGCTGTGGCAGGCTGCTCCCAAACTGGAGTTGACAACCTGCCAGTTTTGAGATTAGTGTTGATGAGTCCTTGGATATCATTAGCATATGTTAATTACTCATTAGTGTATGTACATAGCATGGTGAGTGTCTCTGGACAACCCTGTGTGCCCATAATATTTGCATATGACTTTCTGAAAATTCCTCTGTGGCCACAATGGTCAAAGCAGTAGCTCTTGTACCTTGAAGATGGAGAAAACGACATTGAAAGAAGACAGCAGCGCTTAAATCCCCAGCACGATAAAATCATAGTGTACTCAAAGTTGCAGAGAGTGGCTGACCGTAAATGCTTTAAGCAGTCAAAACCGTTATTAATGGTGCATTTTAAAGGGTAGGGGATGGGGGGGACACTTGAAATGATTTTGAAGTCGTCAGAAAACTCAACACAGAGTGCTCAGAGCATTCCCTTTCTTCATTTCTTCATGCTCTGTGTGTCCCACTTCTGAAACAAGAAAATGCAGCATTCATTTTCCGTAAACTGGGGAAACCAATGTTTTGAATACACATTATAATTGACTTATTCACTTTTTTTTCCTGGTTCTATTGTACTAAACCAGGCTGTCTCAGTTCCTTAATAATTTTTACTTTTATTATCTTGATATTATTCATATATAAAAAATGTTAATTGTGTTAGATCATTCCTGTTCAGCCCTTCAGAAATGTTCCCTCCTCTCTTTAATTGGGTATACTTTGATCAAAACGCAGGAAATATCTGTTTCATATTCTTGCTGTCAAAATCAAAAGCAGAGGAATGACATAAACGCAGTGTCTGTCTGCATCATGGTAGGTGCAGTGTGTTTCCAATAGTATTCGATACATAGATGAGAGGTTAATGAGGCATTATAGGGCAAATACTCCTGTAGATCTTTTCAAAGCTGATCCCGTGTTAAATTCTTAATATTGTATTTCTTAGTATGTGCAGAAGCAAAACTTGGATTTATTCCCTCTTTTTAGTTTAACTTTTAGGTTAAGCATGATCAATTACTCCAAATACCTCTACAATAGTGTTCAGTATCATAGCTTCTAAGCACACCAAGTTCCTCAAAAATGAAGTAAGATGAATATATCTACACAAATTCTTCTTTGGCTCTTAGTATGGTGACATCTTTTAATGCGTAGATGTCTCCTTCTAACAAAACTTGTTACTTCCTCAGAGGGGATCAAGTAAGTTTAGAATTGTGTAACATCATGTTAGGAATTCAGAATCTAGAGAGTACCAGTTGAGAGGATTTTCATCCAAAACATGCTGGGCAAGGAGAAATCTCAAACGTAACAGTGACTTTAGGGCTTCAAAAGGAAGCAAATGGAGAAAAGAACCTGAGCCAGTAAGCTTTATTACTTCTGTTGTAGCAAGTAGTGATGCACTGCCACAGGCCTTCTGTGTTATTACGCTATTATTTATTTTAACCAGCCGTATTTGAGTTTTATATCTAACTTTTTTGTATTTGCCAAAGTCAACGGTATTAATGTGGATTAATGTTGCTTCAACAGTGCTCTGCTGCTAAAGATACTGAGAGGAACTGAGTAATGTTGTTATGAGGTGTGTTTGTCTTCATTAGATAGTAATTATTCTTAACAAGGTGGCAGAAGTCCTGTAGCAAATACCTGTATTTGAATATGATCCCAGCTTCCAGGACCTGGAACTTCTATCCCTCTCATTCAAAAGTGAGATGAAAAATAATAGCCAAACCATGATGAGTGAAAAGGTTTAATCAAAAAAATTCAGCTATTTGTAGTCTTTGCAATCTCTTTATTTTTCTCAGACCAAAGTTTATATTGGTCTATTTGTTGTACAGCCAATCATAACTGCTGCTTGTGTGCTAAAATGACAATAGTAATATATGAGTTCTTGGTTTACCTTTCACAGAGCTGATGAGAACAGGTATTCATCCAAGACACTGTTAAATAGTAGTATTTCATCGTTATCAACAAGACCTGAGCTAGCAAACTAACAGAACTAATTATCTAACAACATTTTCATGTTTGTTCTATTGCTTAAACTGTCAAAAATGCAAATGTCTTGTGTATTTAGGAACGTGTCAACAATTCCTTTTATTATCCACTCTTTGTTTTTAATAAATGTGATTTAAAAAAAAAAATGTTAAGGGATCAAAAGTCTGCATAATGCAAAGTGGGTTGTTTTGCATATACATGCACATTAATTACCTACATGGATTTCGTAAATAATATGAACTAATACTGACACAAGAGGGTAATTGGCACGTGTTTTGAAGAATCCTTTTTACTTAGAGGTGATAAAGTACAAACAGCACAGTTCAGTCTTCTCCATCAAAATGTCTAGGTCGTGTTTTATGAAAATAGTCCATAAGGAGGAAGAGATGAAAAATGTAGTTACAGTCATAGCAAAGTATTTGGGATTCAGCTTCTTAGACTCCAGCCTATCACTTCTTTTTTTTTTACTATAGTTTCAAGGGTCTAGGACATAGAAAACGGAGCTTCTGCATAGCGTGTTCACCATTACATATGGATATATTTCATAATTACATGTCCATCTCCACATTCTACCTTTTATGCATAACTTCAATAAAGCCAGCTTTTCTGCTTTTTATACTGTAACTGACATCGAGGATGAATTACTGTCTTTAACTCTTCAGCACTAGTTAGATTTATTCTGATGTATCAAAGTCATTAATATAAATAAGAACATTTTAATGAGAATAGATGGGAAAGCTGGCAGCAAGCAAATAAAAGTGATCTGAAACAAGTCCCAAAACTGAACCTCGGGGAAAAAAACTAAAATACATTTTTTTTCCACAGCATCTTATGATGGACAGGGATAAACCTCATGGAAATGAATTAGAGAATTACACTGCTAGTGGACAGTCCTTGCTATAGTCCAGAGAAGGACACAGCCTGCTTTCTGCACTTCCATTAAGCAAAAAGTGGAAAGCATCTGATGTGCAGGAATGGCTTAGTGTCCCCGATGTGCCCTAGTCTCAATGAGCTATCACAAAGGGCAGCACAGAGACAGCAGTTGTACAGGCAGCACAGGCATTGAGAAGAAAAAATATCCCGAGAGGCATAATTACCACCAGTACTGTACAGAAATCTCTCCCATCTGACAAAAAAAGTAAAAACATGTTTTCATGAGAAAATTTTTGTTTGTATTATATATATATTATATTGCACTACTTAAATGGTTGGTTGGTTTAGGCAGAAAAAGAAATAATCTTATCCTGAAAGAACACTGTTCACACAAAAAAAGTCTCCCTGTTAGAGGAAAAATGTGTAGGGTAATGCATCTCTGTCCAGGAAGACTAGCTGTGTATTCATCAGACGAGCACATAAGAGTTCTGTTACTGTGGTGGCATATAATACCTTACAAAGATGTGCAACTTGAAGCATTAGGGTCCTCGAGGAAACAGTGGAGAAGGACTGCTGGATTCCTCTGAGTGATAGAATTCCAGCTATCTGGGAGAATATTATCATCACTGATTTCCACTCCATCTCTGAATGTTTTTCTTCTCAGAATTGCAAAATATTTCCGTAAATGGCCTTAGTAGGAAGACTACCCTGATGGCATGAGGGATCCTTTACTTCTTTTAGTTGAAAACGCTGAGGATAACTTAAGAAATACAAGATCTGACAGGGCTGAACAAATCTTCAGGGCTAAGCTCCATGGTCAAGTTACTGAGCCATATCAGAGGTGTGGTAATATTCCATGTTCCCTGTATTAACTCAGGCCAAATTTAAGGAGATTCCACATGAAAGCAAGTTAATTTAAGATTAAACATTGCTATCTATAGCTCATGAGCATGAGCAAGAACAGTGGAAAGTTACCCACCTCAGCTAAGTGAGATAATATGGCAATAAATGTTATGGAGGAATGTCTATAGCCAGCAATTAGGAGATATGATGCATAATTACTTCTTCATGTTGATTATTCTTTCTAGTAAATAAACATCATTAAGGGGGCAGACAGACTCCTCATATATCAGATAATTTTCATTCTTTGCATCTCAGATCATAAAATTGCCAGGAAACCCATTTGACACTCCAGATAAAACTCTGAAACGCTGATGCCGAAGCATGGCAATCTCTAACTCATTATTCACTTAGGGAATGAGTAACAGGCTACACTCAGAGCCTGCATCTGCATGTTCTGGATGTTGCCCCTTATATCATTGCTGTGCTTCTTGTTGGCTTTCTTAATTTTCCTTTCAAAGATTTTTCATCCATGTTCACCGACTTTGTCCCAACTTTAGGTCTTTCTAACTGTGTCTGCTATCAAAGTTCTGTACCTGAATTCATTACACTTTGTGCAGGTATCCCATTAATTGCCTTCTCCTGCTTTGCCCATAGACCTTTCCTAGGTCCCATCCATTTCCAATTTATGTAGTTATCTGTTTTCTTATTGATTCCCTTGCCTGCTTTATTGCAAGTTAGGATTCTTATCAACATTTTCTTATATCTTCCTCTGTTTTTCTGTCCTTTCAACATAGAAGCTGACTTACAATTTTACAAAAACATACACAGGGTTGGTTTTTTTTTTCCCTTGTTTTGATCAGTATTCCTAGGTATAAAGGGAGGTTTTTGTTGCAGGGGCATATTTAGATAAAGAGTTTATTTACTTTCCTTTCTATTTTTCATTTTCTCAGAAAAGAGCAACTTTGGGAGGAAGCAAGCTAGCATGTGTTGAAGGCTGGAATGAGCAAAGAATCTGGACCCTCAGGGGATCTCTGCATTCATTTTATAGGGAGTACTACTGGTTAGCCAGCCTGTCTTCAGTGTGTGCTGTGTGTAACGTCCTTGCACAAAGAGAAGAAACAGGATTTCTGTCAGAATGCTTTAGTTCAAGTAGACATAACAACAAACAAGGAAAGAACAGAAGTCAGATACCCACAAGAGAGGTAGTGTGTGTGTGTCTCCACTGATAATCTAATTAAATTGGAGGCGAAATTGCTAGTTTCCACCACTTAAACATGTTTATGAAGTCTTTCAATGCCTATTTGTGGATTTAAACCTTTTTTTTTAGTTATTTTTTATGTAGTTTTATATACTTCTGAGTATATAAATCAGCCATTATTTCTTTAATGCTAAATTATTTGTGGGTGAAAAAGAAATCATTCAAACCCATCGAAAAATTAGATTTAGATATATGAAGAACTAAAATTTTTCTAGTTACAATTGTCATTTTAGCTTTATTTTAAAACAAGATCTTACAGCAAATAATGTCTCTGAGCATCTCAGTTTTCAGACAGCCTTCATTGTTGTGAAAATGCATTTTACCCTTAACCAAAATAGTGAAATGAAGCTGAGATGTCAAATTCTTGTCTTCTCATGCAGTTGCTGAATATTGGACTGTTAAACTTTAAAAATATTTCAACCATGACATGAGAGCATGAACCTCTATTTGGGGAAAAAAAAAAAAAAAATTATAAATGCTGGTCAAATCAACCAAGTTTCCTTTTTGGAGGGAATTCTACAAGGTTAATATGTAGTGTTGATTATGCTCTAAAAAATGGAAGTTACTGTAGTGAGCAGAGGCAATGAGTAACTATTGTGTGAATTTGGGAAATGTTGGAAAAAATCTGGCAATACTGGTGGGAAAATCTGGGGCTTGAACAGAAGCCCTGCCTTTGGGTAAAAGCAAGAACTTCCACTGTTGATCTCTGAAACCAGCTTGTCCTGAGCCACAAGCTTAGCTCTCACCTTCTCCCTATTCCTACCCCTTGCTTATGAGCCAGATCTACTAACAGTGATGGTTGTGAAAAGCTGTGGCAGCATTTTAGGAAGTAAAAAATTTATGATGATTTACAATGATTTGCGTGTTTATCTGCTGGTTTTGTTGTGTGCCCAGTTACATCATTCTGTAACAATACAGAAAAAAATGCATGTTCCTATTTCAGTCAAAGCACTTCATACATTTTAATGCATTGAATCCTTAAATATCCTAAAGCATAGGTTAATGACATCCCTGTTTTAAAGTTGGAAAACACAGAAATAGACAAGCTAACATCAGCATTTTTCAAGCACATGCAGACTGTTAAGTCTCTCATTAAAAAATTAAACCATACAAAATCAGTGAATTTTTTTGACGTTAAAGGTCATGTTGAGCTGGTAGAGCTGGAGTGCATAGCTGTGGCAGTATCAGGAGAAGAATTGTGTCCTGGTTTGGGCTGGGATAGAGTTAATTTTCTTCCTAGTAGCTGGTGCAGGGCTGTGTTTTGGTTTTAGGATGAGAACAATGTTAGTAATACTGATGTTTTTAGTTGTTGTTAAGTAGCGTTAATACCAAGTCAAGGACTTTTCAGCTTCTCATGCTGCCCTGCTGTTGAGAATGCTGGCGAGACACAAGAAGCTGGGAGAGGACACAGCAAGGACAGCTGACCCAACCCAGCCAAAGGAATATTCCATACCATATGATGTCATGCTTAGTATATAAACTGGGGGGAAAGCTGGATGGGGGCTGCTGCTTGGGAACCGACTGGGCATCCGTCGGTGGGTGGTGAGCAAACTCCATTGTGCGTCACTTCTTTATATATCCTGAATTATTATCTTTTGTATTATTATTACCATGATTATTATTGTCTTCCTTTTGTGTCCTATTAAACTGTCTTTATCTCAGCCCATGGGGTTTACTTTTTTTTCTATTCTCTCCCCCGTCCCGATGAGGGGGGAGTGAGCGAGCGACTGCGTGGTGATTAAACCACGACAGAGAGGCCCACGCCTTTGTGCTGTCTTTTCTCTAAAGAGATTCTGGGACACATAAAAGTTATGAAGATCGTATTAAATTGGCAGCTAAACAACCACGTTGTGCTTTGAACATAGAGAAATTGGAATTAACCCACCGTTAGTTTATTTTCACTCGTAATAAAGCAACATGTTGACAAAGCTAAACCCGAAACTGTGGCTTTAAATGGACAGTTATCTGGCAACTAGAAGAGGCTATGGAGAAAATAGTTTGTTCTGCTGACTATGTTGTGGCTGTAAACAGAACAAGTCAAGAAGTGTTCTTCAACTCGTGGCCTTGTCTGTTCCTGCTTGTTAGATAAGTAGAGGTCCTCTGGGATTTTCTGCCAAAACTCTTAAGCTTAGGAGAGCACACGTACCCCTTTCCCTTGTCCTGATTTCAGTCATGCTTAGGAGTGCTTCTGTTTTAGTTTGTGTTTCCTTATTCTAGAATGAATGAAACTCACCCTAAAACATGCAGATCTTGGTGTCATAACTAGAAAATCGACTAGGCTAGACTAGACTAGAAGATCTAACCTCAGATTTTCATATGACTAAAGCAGTAACATCCTGAGAAGCTGAACAGGAAAACTTCACTGTGGCAAAGGGATTTATCTCCCTGGGAGACAGATTACTCATAATAAGCTTAGATGTAAAAACAAAAGTTCTGTTCTAACAATGTTTGCTTTTACAGAGTTCAGACGTGTCAGGTTTGCTTCATTCTTGGGGCCTTTATTTTCTGTTAAACCTCAAAGTGAGATAGGGAAACTCAGCATTTTAAAAAATGATGGCATAATTCTCCTCCACCTCTAGTTTTGAGCAGCTGAGTGCTTATCATCCATCCTCAGACAGGGAAGCCCACAGTCTAGAGATGGGAAGGCTGCCATCAATGGCTTTCCACGTTGGCTTGCCACGTCTACCACAGTTACCCATTGTGGCTGGGAAGCAGGGCCCGTGGTGCTGCCCACTGTGGTGGGTGAGGTGTCAGGGCAGTGCCACAGCCCCCACCACTGCCTCCACCCAGAGCTCACACAGGGGACACAGACCCTACTCTAATCAACAGTTCAGCTTTGCTCGGTCAAAACAAGCAACTTAACTCCTGAATCTTAATCATGCCCCGTTGCCTACTTCCTTGTTTTAATCCCTGTAGGACTGTTCATCCTCTGAAATCAACAAAAAGATCATATTTTTCTTCATTTTCTGAAGCCTCGTCATTTTTTCCAGACTTTCCATTTCACGCTGTTTGAATTTTATTAAGATCTCTTTACACAAAAGCAGAGTGCCAGCTATACGATGCCCTGAGGGATCTGAAAGGCTGTTGCCATAATGTCACAAAACTCTGGAGACATTTTATTTCTACCAGAAGCTCTTTGGACGATTGTGGCTAAGGATATAAAATATCTTAAATGTTTACAGCAGGGATCTTGTTCTCCACTGGATTTTAATACAAAAGCGCTTTTTAAAAAAATCTGCTAATTGGCACATCACATTACTACTGATCAAGTAACACGTCTACAAAATGGATTGTATTTTCTTTACATCTTGTGATGGAGAAGACTATTTTTATTCCAGAATTATGGATACTATCCATATGGATAGTATTGTGAATTTTCTATTCTTAAGACTGTAACTTTGTTTTCAACACCCCAGTTGATTATTACTAAGTCTTTTCACCAAGTATTTTCCAGAAGTTTTATCAGTTTCTGTCTCCAGTACATTCTGTTCTTCCCAAACACAAAGATTTTGTAAGTGTTAATATGGTTTTATTTTCACCGGTCAGCCTTGAAATGAAAAGCAACTGCTGAACTCTCAGTAGTCTGTTACCTAGCACAATAGTCCTGCTTAGGTGAGTTTTGAAATAAAATTGTGTAGGAAGCTGTATTCTAATTTGAAAAAAAAGATGTCTCGTGAAAAAATTACTCTGTTTTTTAAAACCTGTAATACAGCGCATGTGTGTGTGAGTGTAATATAGCAGGAGACATATTTAGATGATTATTTAATTAAAACATCCTGCCTGACTTGATGTTATCTGCAAAATTACTGAGGGTGTCCTTGATCCCCCCATCCAGATCATTGGTAAATACATTAAAAAGAACAGGCCCTAGTACTGGGCCCTGGGGAGCACCACTTGTGACTGGCTACCACGTGGATTTTACTCCATTCACCATCACTCTTTGGGCCCAGCCATCCAGCCAATTTATGAATCAGTGACTCAAGTCAACAATTTTCTGTCACAGATAACCAGAAATATTTACAGGAAGTATCAGACCAAGTAAAAAGGACTTTTAAATTCTATTTCTAGAATTGTAAGAGGTCTATAAAATACGGAAATCAGACGCTGATAATGTAATGTAACTACTAATATAAATATGTCAAATTGCACTACTTTTTAACACCATATATATCCTCAAAGTAATGGTCACTCAATAATCTGACATTGTTGTCTGTTCCCATTTTCTAGTTTTTCCAGCCCTCTTTGTCGTTGCATTTGCCATGTACCACTCTTCTTCCTCTGAATAATGCTACAGCAGTATCACAGATAAGGGTAACAGCAGTTGTTCTCTCAAAAGAAGAAAGTAAATTTTATTTCTGGTGGTTTTTTTCACTATTTAATCTTCTTGTACTACAGAAATACTGTTCCTATTGTCACATAGACTGAATGGCTTTCTAAATTATCAAGATAGCTTTAGATGCTGCCTCACATAAATGTACTGACAGTTATAATTTAACCCTCTTAATATTATCTTTAAATACAGCTTCTTCATAGTGATTAACCATAATAACATTTTTAATTGGTCAATATTCTCTTAAAATATCAACTTTTCAAAGTCATGATGTGCTATGTACTTCTGGCATGAGTTGGTTAAAAGAATTCAATTTAGCTTCCACTTACCAGTGCAGACATTTGAAACAATGCTGGAAATAGAAGACTGTACTACCTCAAATTTTTATTCTATGATAAAACTTCTTTCTCACTATTGAGATGATGATTAAAACTGAATTTAAAGGTTATGATCATGCAGCTCAGTACATCTCTTGGAATATGTCTCTCTTCAATGGTAAAAATAACTGCAGATTTTCAAAATTCCAGACTTCAGCTACTAAAGTCGGCATTTTCTACTGCAAGGTGAGCACTTTTTATAATAGTTAGATAAAAATTACACAGCACTCATTTTTTTTTTCCTTCCATTCTGCTTAAATCTCACTGCAGGATGTGTGACACAGGAGAAGGACTGTTCACCTTTCAAACACGAGAAGGAGAAATGATATATCAGAAAGTCCATTCTGCAACACTGGCAATAGCGGAGCAACATGAAAGATTAATGATGGAGATGGAGCAGAAAGCAAGGGTAAGGTCCTTTCACCAAAATCTTTAAACTTTTAAAGATTGGTAATGAGCAAGAGAAGTAAGGAGTAATGACAACCCATGGATTCATCTGTAATGATGGTATTATCGGCATGGCTAAGACAAAACAGACTTGGATTTATGTATTTTCATGGTCAGAGATTTTCAGCATGTGCTATACAGTGATCTATTGTTGGTGTCTTTTTGGGTGGGTGGATACCATTACACGTGGTTACCTTCTTGAAAATTGTGGCTCTGTTACTCAAAGATCAAGCCTTTAGCTGAAGCCAGGTCTGAGTTGACTGTCTATGAATGGGTGTTAATTCCTTATGGCCTTACAGATAGAAAAAACAAATCTGGTATAAACACTCCTACGTGACAGCAGACATGTTCTGTTTTTCTTAACCCCTGAAATTATTTTCCCTGCACTATAATAAGTAGCAATACAATGTGAGTTTAGAAAGAGGTGTTTTTTAATTTTAAGTTCAGAATTTCCAATTTGCAAAAGTAATCTTTAAGCAACTACTGAAAAGTTTGGAGTTTTTTAAGGCAAAAAGGAAAAAAAAAATGATTCCTGTACGCCTAGGAGTACAAATGGTCTTAAGTGGTCATTCTGGAAAGCTAACTTCCAGTTGTGGTTTGAAGTTACCTTTGTATCCACCAGAGAGGAAGGATATGGGGAGGCCAAGGAACCTGGTCTGCATGCTTTTCTTCTCAGATGACCACAATTCTCCACGTATCTTTCTCCCTAGAAAGAGATTTGATGGTAATTGCACCATTTCCAGTGACTCTCTCTTCCTTCCCTTGCCTACCATGTAGGTGCCCACACTCATGCAGACATGACTTTCATGATCCCCTCCCCCCACACTCCATCACTGTCAAAGTATCTTGCTCACACTCCTGAGAGAAAGGCCTTTGCAAAAAGCAACGTAAGACCCCACTGTTGAACTTTCTCCTAAGTACTCCTCAGATAAGTCTATCTTTCTCTACTTACTGAAAAAAACTTGAAAAAGACTTAGATCTCCATGTCAAGTCTGTTTTGTTGAATGCTTCCCTCAGACTCTGTACGTCTCTAAGTCAGATCTGAGACAGGAAGCCGTAAAAAGTGCCTTTTTTGGTGGTTTATGTGGAAAGGTGGACGAATTTTTCAATAAACTAGACAAAGTAGGAGCATTTGCACAATAGCTGAAATGCACAAACTTTGGATAGAAAAAGCAGGAAGAGAGTTCATGATCAAGATTAAAATAAGGTTAGGGACACAGGAACAATTGCTTGGAAGTCCAGGACAAGATGATAGAGTAAATGGAAGAGCATCTGAAGTAGTAGAAGTCCTGGCAAAGAACAACTGTGTTCTTCTAGGCAGAAAGTGATTGAATAATAGTCTAAAGGCAGGAAAAAAGCATCATTATAAATATGTTCGCTTTTAAAGTGTCTACACCAGTAAGAGAAATTGAAGCATTTTCATGCTGCTGTAATAAGTGCTTAGGTCAGGATCATAAAGGATTTTCCTTTCATGGAGCCACCACTTTCAGGTCTTCCACACATCAATTAGCTGCTGCTTAGCAAAGCCATTTCCGTTCTGCCATCAGATGACTTCCCTGAAACCTCATTTATGAGGGTTGTGGCCATATGGTAGGTCATATCCAACTCTGAGAGCAGGCTGAGAACTAGAAATGACTCATCAGCCACTCAGTGTCTGAAGTACTTGGCTCCTGGATGAGCCTGAGCTGTGATCTGCAGAGGGAGATGGTTGGAGGCATGCTGTAGGCTACATAGAAGCTGTGGGCTGTGTAAAAGAGGTGGAAAAATCTGTTTATTTTATACTTCAAGTAATAAGCTAATGTTGGTTTGATTTTGGAAGCTTGGCTGCTCTTGCCTGATGGGGTGCTGAACGTTTAAGGGGTCATCTGTGTCATTTGCAGCATTTGAGTTGTATTCGTGTTAGAAACAAAATTTGAAGATATTCAACAGACTAAGTATGTGTTATTTTCTTTTTATCAAGTGTAATAACTTCTCCAATATCTAAATCCAAGAGTTTCACCAAATGCCTATGTATACTTTTTCCATAAGATGTGAAATTTAAATACAAGCACGAGTGTGGATCAAGAGGCCATAAATATCTTTTAGGCCTTCCCAAAGCTTAACCTTTGAACCTTTGTATCTGTAACTCTGTACTTGGGGTTTTTTGTTCTTTCCTGACAATTTTCGTGATGAAGAGCTCATGCCTAATAGTACAGAAATGAATCTTCTTTTTTTTTTTTTGTAAAGGTGAAAATGAAATAATTATTTTAAAGTAAAGGAAGCTTAATGGTATATCCCCTATTATACAAATCAGGAAAAGGCAAGAAACATAATGGTAATTCCATCTTTACTTATTCTTTCCCATAATTAGAATTTATGTATCAGAAAGGCTCTTGAATATTTATGTGCTTTGTCCTACATGTTAACCTATTTTAAGTAATTAATACACTGAAGTTTCATTTAGATTTTTCCAGATTATAAGTAGTTATAATCCAATACTATAAAATGAATACAGTTTATAACATAAATCAAAGTGCATTTTTTCCCAAAGCAATCTTGATGAAATATATAAATTACGGTTACCTGTCATAAGGAATATACAAAGTGCATCGCCTTACTGGTAAAGCAGTAAGACAGAAAACACACAAAAACCCAGAAATAATTTCTGGCACAAAAAAAAAGGAGGTGAAATTAGTTACTGCTGCCCAAGACCACATTTACTCCATTTGTGGAGGTCTCTGCACACAAAAATGCTGCTTCAGAATACTAAGCAATAAATTCAGTTTTATGCTAAGAAAACTATTACTCAAGTCAAGTAACGTGCAGGATAACTATGTTAATAAGAGAAAGACATGAGAAGGAGACTAATTCATCCTGTTACCTTAGAAGAGGCATGGACTGGAAGCAAAATATTCCGTGGCAGTTAGTACAGTACCAAGTCTGCCTCGTTGCCATCACAAGCAGCGGAAGCCCTGTCAGGTTAAGTAGTCAGCCATGGGCACACTTCTGTCTTCTGCATATTTCCCTTTCAAATTACAACACTGGAAGAAGGACCTGAAATACGGAATCAATAGTCCCTAGCATAAATGTGGTTTTGAGTTGGTCATTGGTTTTAGACCAAAGCAGACTGGTTTTTATTCGAATACTATGGTAAAGTGGACAATGATCTCATTTAGTTCAGGTGGTCTTATTGATTATGTTTGAAATTGGCAAAATAATCGTGTTTTATGCTCACTTGGTTTGGGACAATAGCAAATTCGGGCCAATCCAAGTAATTAAATTGAAATTCTTTTCATGGAAATTTTTATCTATATACTGACTGTTTTCAGTCTGCTTTTTTAATAGCTCAGTGCAATACAGATGATAATTTTTGTTTGTAGGTGTTTTTTTGAGGAGAGGGGGCAATATGAGAGTGTTTTGTTTTACAGTATCAACACAACAAATTAATACAAATGCACAATGGCTGGCTTTCTATTTACAAGATTTTATTTAGTGCTGTTTTCTTATCTGTATGAGAGTGTCATCAGCTGTGGTTTGATTATCTGAACAGTCTGCATCCTTACAAATCTCTTGCACACATATACATATCACCCCTGCCTTTGTTTTTAAACGTAACATTTAGAAATCTAGTTGACCTGGCAGTCCTGGAATTACCAAAAGAAAACCCCCCAAACCCAAAAAAGTGATAGCCTTAAGAACAGAATTTATCCCTACTAACTGTAGTTTAATATTGAGCGTGGAAGATGCAGGTCTGAGTGTCTAACAGTGAGCTCTTCCATCCCTCCCCCTTGCCTGGCTGCAAGCTCCTTCCGCTTCCCTTCTGTTAGCTCAGGTGCTTATCTGACTCAGGGAATCGATTAAGTATGCTAATTTGGAAAGAACAAAAGAAAAATCTAAAAGGAAGAGGATTCTGCAGAGCTACTGAACTGAATTGTTTTACAGAGGCATGAGTGAACAATAAGATCTTCCCAGCTATCCCATCCTGAGAAGAGAAGGAATCAGGAATAATTTACCCTCCATAAATGCTGATTATCCTCCTTCTTGCAATCAGTAGATGATGTTGGTTTTGGTGGTCTCTTTTTGAAGAATCTCAGTGAAGATAATTTTCACACACCAGTTGTTCTCAGCAGCACTTGTCTTTCTAACCTCTGCTCCAGAATGACAACGTGCTTACTGTCACATGGCTTTGGAATTTAAGATCTGATTTTCCTCTGTAATGCCAGCTTTGATCTTCTACCACTCAGCCTCCACTGAAAACACTCCTGACATTACTTCTGCACCCACTGTTGTTCAAGTGTATAAATTGGGGGGGTTAGGAACTGTAGATTTCTCGTATTCTGACTACACATACAAGGGAGGCGCATTAAAGGAATAGTCATATCTTTCTAATGTTATAAATAAATTCTTTCAAGAGCTGCCAGTAAAAAAACTATTATGTAATCTTAAAAGAATAAAAATTTACAATGTGTAAAACAATAATTCTAAATAAGATAGCACTAAAGTTGATCATAGCCAGCTGAAGTTAACCAAACATCAGTAAGACTGAAGTATAAATGCATGAAGAAATGCTAATGGCACAAGTTTCACAACATTACCATAGGACACTTGTTTTGCTCTAGACAGCAGAGCTGTAAAAATAACCTGCTTTTAGATTGTGATCCTTTTAACACTTACCAGAAGATAAGCATCTTTATGAAACACTGCACCTGTGTATTTCTCTTCCATTCTCAATATTTACCAGTCTTGTCCCTAATATTCAACTTAATATAAATGAATGAGTCATCATGATAGATTTCTGTCATTAAATAAAGATAATATCAGTGAGTTTATATATTATTTTTTAAAAAAAGTTATTAGGAGGGAAATTATGAATGTGCCAAAGAAGACAAATACCAGGGAATGGAACTGGGCTTAAGGACAGGTTGAAGAGAAAAGTGGCAAAGAAATAAGTCTGTGAGTCATTTAATCTTTCTTTTTCTTATCTGGAACAGAATGAGGAGGGTAACAGTATTTCATAGAACTGGTCTGAGGATAAATATAAATGACTGGGTTGTCAGGTATGCTATTAATAAGAATGTAAACAGAGTGAAGAATACCAATGTAAATTGTCTTAGAAAAGAAAAAAAAAATGGTGAAAATAACAGCATTAGTTTCATAGTGAACCTTTAATTTAGCTTTGCTGTGTCAACAAGTTTGTACTATGCATTTCTTCATGTTTTTTTAAGCTGATCACAACCTAAATATATACTCATTGAAACGTTACAGAATTGATCATCAACAAACACATCAAACATTCCAAATTTTAATTTTAAAATCATGGTTTCAATTTGAAGTATCCCACCTTTCTCTTTAGGGCTTTGTCTGATGTATGGTTGTTATTATTATCTTTGTGTAATGGTGTAACTATTATTTTCAACTTGTGAAGTGTGGGAAATTCAGAGAGACACTAGTAGAGGCAGCCAATCCAATGATTATATAAAATATTTAGCTAAACTGTATGTCTTTTGGGCTCCATTTCAGCACTGCAATTTACTTAATATGACAAAGCTCTTTTATATTGTATTTCTGCCTAAGGGCATTTGTGTCAAGTCAATACATGGAGGAGAAAATGGAGAAGAAAACTCTAGAGTTCATCCATAGATGGTCCCATGTCATGACACATATCCTTCTGTTTCCAAGTTATGTATAAGCTCGAGTACTGAGGTTCTGAATACATACGATCATTCATGAACTCATACACTTTATATAAACTAAAATACAGCCTCAGGTCAGTTATTCACGTAGATATTTAGCTTGGTGTTGTTCTGTATTTCCCACCTGAAATTACTCTATGATGTTGCTGTAGAATCACAGAATCACAGAATTATTGTTGGTTAAGAAGCTTTATAACCCTGCAGAGGTGTTGTGAAGCTTATTTAAATTATTGGTACTAGAGGTCTTTGAAAGTTACAGCTTAAAGCTGAAACAGCCTTGCAATGCTTTAGACAGGAGAGAACTTCTAGAGTAGCAAAGCGCACCCTTCTTTGTGGTGGAGAGGGATAATAGAAAATAGGGAGTGTTACACTGCAGAATCTGCCTATCCACTGGCAAGCCATGACCAGATGTAGATATTGCCAAGATCAACAACAAAAACCTAGAATGATGACTTTTTTTCCCCCGTAAGAATCTATGTACTTCTACATTTGAGTTTTGTAAACCCACTTTCCATAGGTATCAGTACCTTCCCACAGGGTTTTTGGTTCGTTAAGCACATAGTGACATTTTTCCTGACTCTAATTTTTCTATCAGAATTTTTTAAGAATTTTACCAAGCTCTTTGTTAGTCCTCAGGCTCAGAAAACTGGATGTGCTTGGGTGAAGTAAATCCTAGAGTTGGGTCGCAAGTCTATTTCTGACATTCACCACTTCAGAAGAAAGTAGTGGGGGTGAAAATTCATACTTGGTTTCAGCAGCAGTTAATGATTCCTCCAACTGCAGCAGTTTTATTTCTCAATCTTATCTGAAATAAAATATTTTCTTGAATGTAGACTGATTTCCTTGGTCTTGCATGTAGACTTATTTCATTGGCATTTTTTCAGGGACTACTATTCATATCTAATAATAGATATTTAAATCCTGCAGCAGCATTTGAATACTATGCAGCAGATGCCATTCTATTCTAAGAAGAAAAGACCATGAAATCTGAACTTCCACAGCCACTGTGCTCCTTTCTTACCAAGTCAACACCTTTTTTACCCTCATCTTCCTCCATCAGCCGCAGGGGTCTACTGTCTCCTATAGGGTACCTTGCAGGCAGTGAGAAGATGAGGAGCAAAGCCCTGCTTCTCCAGGAGACACTGCAGGTGGTGGTTGTTGCTGGATGTTTGCTGTGGGTTTGAATGAAACCGCAGTGCTGGGAAGGTCTTTACTATGGTAATGAAAGGTTAGTGCAGCTGCATATATGTGGTGAGCGAACAAAGCTATTTGTCATGTCAGAAACATTGCAGACAACATAAAGGTTTGTGGGGTGTGTAGGTAAGTGTCGTGGGTAGGTGCGAGCGCAGAGCTGGCAAGTCCTTGCATAAGAGTGTATCAGGTATTTTAGTAGTTGGTGATGTAATTTTAAATCTTTTTTGCTGTTTGAAAAGTACTCACTAGAGCTTGCTCTGGAGTTTTGAATGCTTTTGGAGCAGTAGGAGTCATGAGGGCTCTCATTCAGAGTGTGGTGGGAAAAATTCAATTCCTCCCTTGCCTGACACAAAATTGAACTCTCTCTTATCCCTAGTCATTGCGCTGGACAACCTTGAATGCAAGGACTAAACCTACTTAGCTCACCATATCAATGCATATCCTAACCTAGAAATTACTCTCATTCTTTCCTTCTTAAAAATGTCTGGAATATTTTGTATAAAGTTATAACATTCTTCTAGCTTTCTGTCTATTGTGCTACCTAAAACTCTGATGGAAATCTACCTTCCTCCTAATATAAAGTGGGAGCTGAACCAATACTTGTAATAAAAGCTTCAGAGAGGTGTCTCATAACAGAGACAATTCAGTTTCTTGTCTGGCAGGAGCCTGCTTCATCCTGTGGATCCATCCTAAAGCCGCATACATGAATCCTGTGATCACTGTTTTCCTTGTTCTGATCACCACCCTCTTTACCTGTTGGAATGCGAGTATGCTGTATTGTGAACATTTTTATTTAAGCAGTTAGGGTCTGGTCAGTTTGTTTAAATGCAACAAGGCAAAGATTTCTGCGCAGTATGGTAACTGCAGATGCAAAACCTCCTGAGAATTTAGCACGTAGGCACTTTAAAATTCCATGTAGCCACCTATCTACATTTCTAGGGACTTCTTAAAGATCTAGGTACAAAATTTTTTAGAGGTCAGGTATCATTCATTTCAACTTTACAGAGTTACATTTGAATGCAGGCGGATTTGAAGGTTGGTGACATAGCACATTTATAGTTTTTTTTTTTTCATTTACTTGTACTTTGCAAAATATTAGGCATTTACAGAGCTATCAAAGTAGTTGGAGAGGCACTGTCAAGCTGAAATTCATACTTGTTTCCAGGAAGTGCAGGAAGTGAAGAGCCAAAGAACTTGCCCTGAACAAAATTGATTATTTGATTAGCAGTCTTATTTGCTAAAAGCCATGGGTGAGATGAGTGAAAAATTAGGAATGGTCGTAACTACATGGTGGTTGTTGCATGCCTGACCGAACCCTATTCAGCTATTCCCAGCCCTCCCTTTAACTGAACTTTGCGAAGCATTTAACAGGGAAGGGAAGTTTTCTTTGGCATTTTGCACATTTGAAACAACCTGCTTGTATAACTGTGCTGATAGGTTTATGTCATCAAACTCTCTTAACCGAAGAGCAGGTTATGTTGACTTAGATATTACTAGAAAAATAGTTCTCAAGCCAGTTCTCCAATGGGCTTAATTTATTATTAATCTCATATCTGCTATTTTGAGAAAACTGATTCCTGTAAACTAAAGTAGCCTATAGAGCTCCAATTATTATTAGCAAAAATAATAGCCAATGAAGATACCCAATGCTGTCAGGAGACAGGTATAATTATACTAATGAGTAAAATGAGGCACAGACAGATTAAGGCCAAATTCAGCTGTGTATGTATTGCCCAAGGTCATAGAGAAATCAGCTGTACGCTGGGAATAGAACAGCAACAAAACAACAACAAAATGAATCCTGAATCATAGACATTTATTCACAAAAGAATTAACTTCTGAAAAAGTTATTTTTCGCTTGGTTTTCATCAGTCTTTTGAACTATAGTATCATTCTGTGTCTCCTGTCAGGCAAGTCCTTCCTCTGTTTCATCACCTCTGTTCAGAAGTTCTTTTTATCACCTGAGGGAATAGTTAAGGCTTTGTCTCTGACTAATAAGAAACGTCTTTCTTAATGATGTACAGAGGGGCACAGTGCTATTCAGAGAATAGGAGACATGTAAAAATAATAAACTGAGAGGGGATCAAAAAGTCTCATAATAGCCCTAAAGTTACTCTGTAAATCCCTCCTGTGCTTTTTGTGCTTTGGCTCATCAGGTGCCTGTTGGTAGGACAAAAATTAGGTGAAGTTCACCCTTTGTCTTCGTTTTGCCTTTTTCCTCTGTCTGTTCTTTTTTATAAAGATAACATGGAAATTGTTTATAATAATCTCTTTGATTATGTTTAGACTCAAGACAACAGATATTTAGTATCTCAAAAAATATGATATCTGAAATATGGGCACTTTTCCAATTACAAGCTGTCTTTTGTTATGTATTAATCAAAGCCTGTCCAGATAGGTGGTTTTTTAATGTACCTTTTTTGCTCAGCCTTGAGTCATTGTTCTTACATTACTGATATCCCACGTATGATTCCAGCCATGCTAACAATTATTTATCAGTTGCTCTGCGCTGTACAGGAATCAGAAATGTCATGCAGTAGTACAGACAGTAGAGTCCCTGAACTGTTGATTCAACATTATTACACTTACTATATTCTATAAAGATGTGCAGCTACTGCGGTAAGCAACATAATGTCTGGTTAATGCACTAGCACAGCACATCTCCTTGGCTCTCAAATTTTCAGACCTATTGAATATGGGATCAGAGAAACTGGCATTGGAAGGGACCGCTGGTCGTCAGCTCACCTAATCTTCTCTTCAAAGCAGGGATAGCATCAAACCTAGACCAAATTACCCAGAGTCTTCTCCAGCCAAGTTTTGAATACCTCCAAGGATGTAGATTATGGGTACCCATTCCAGCACTTGGCTGCTCTCATTATGAAGAATTTTTCCTTAAATCTGTCCCAGTTTATCCTTGCCACAGCCTGTGACTGCTGCCTCTTGTCCTTTCACTGTACATCTCTGCTAACAGTCTTCTCTACAGCATACCTTTAAGAAGAGAGAGAGAAACTGAAGTTAGATTTCTCTTAGCCTTCTCTTTCTCATGCTGAATAAATATTAGACACTTAATCTAGCATCACTGATCATAATTTGCTTCTTAGAATTTCTCTGCTAGACTCTCTCCAGTTTGATATTTCTGGGTTGCCAGGGCCCAAACCTGAAGGCTCTGTGAATACAGCTGAACCACCAGATGTGGTTTCACAAGTGCCTAATAGTGGGGAAATGTGACTTTCCCCAACCTGCTGGCCGTGCTTTTGCTAATGTGGTTAATCTCCATCACTGCACTTGTACACTGATCATTCGTGTTATCGCCAGGACCATTAGGTCCTTTTGGCAGAGCTTTTGCGTAGTAAGCCAGTCCCCAACCTGTGCTCATGCACTGAGTTGTCCTGGCCCGGTTGCAGCATTAACATCTGTCATTGCTGAACTTGATGAGATTTCTGTGAGCCCTTTCCTCTGCTTTGCTGAGGTCCCTCTGAATGGAAGCCCTCCCATCTGGGTGTTTGACTGCACCCCCTTGTCTGATGTCACACCCAAATTTGATAAGGGTGGATTCTGCCTCTCTGCCCATGTTGATGATGAAGAGATGACAAAAGTATTGGAGTGCTGACCCATCTAAAGGGCAGGAATACTTTCTTCAAAACTGTTTCAGTTCTTCAGTATTCAGCAGCAAGGGCTTAATGAAGATTTTCCATGCTATGGTGGAAGCATACATCACTCTGTTGTTTATGACTGTCTCAGGGTAAAAGCTGCTAGTCTCATCACATATTCAGTCTGTCAGAATCCATTTCCATAAAGGTAGCTGCCAGGCAAGATGCATATGGATTCATACGGCTGGCTGTTGAATGCGTATCTCTACAGTCTGTGATTCAAAATCCATTGGCAAATCAGCGTAGGTACTTGTTTATAAAATGAAAGAAATTGTGGTCTCTTCATTATTCTTAATCATTGCCTTATAGGACACAGTGGTAAAAGTTGCAATTGGTGCTAGCTGAGAGATTTTGTAAAATAATTTGTAAAGTGATGGCATTTCTGTAATGTTTCCCACATACTGTTCAGTGAACACCTTTACATATATTTTGTATTACACAAAGGGAAAAGTGATGGAGTTGCAGATTTCCATGACAACAGGTATAATTCTATTTCCTTTGTTTCATGAAGCTGGATCTTACCAGAATGAGGGCAAAGGACTCTTCTGTTAAATGAAAACCATGGATTTGAAAAGGCTTCACTTTTAGGGCATGTGGTCATGTAACTACAACCTCTACTACACCAAGTAACTTTCTCCAGGTCAAAAAAAAAACCTGAGTTATTGTCAGAAAATGAAATTAAATGGAGATAGGTTGCTAGTTGTAGGACTTAATAGGCTGATGCAAGTACGTTGAAAGATACAGCAATTTACAAACGCTTTTCTGTTTCCCCCTTTCCAAATTGCGTTCCTGATTTGCAGCTATTTTTGCTACATTAGTAAATGAGCATCAGTACGGAAGCAAAAACTTCATTAGTTTCTTTTACATGCAGAAATTTGGGCTGTGATTTATAGTCTCGTCTCTCATTTCAAGTTGTTTCTGGACCCCCAGAAAATATTTCCAAAGATACATTCTGTATATTTATTTAGAAGTGTGTGCGTTGCTTCTGAATGATTGCTTATTGCAATTTAAAACCTGAGCAATGTCAAGAATTCTTTATCTGTAACTATCTATATACGTGATCATGATGTGATCCCCACATGTGTGGGCACACACAGTGGGAAAGAATAGCCCTTTATTTTTATATACCAGCTTCTCCGGTTGATTTTAAATCCGTAAAAGCCCAATAAAGGCAATGGAACTACTAAAGTAAATATTTAAATATGATAAAATTAAACTAAACTGTTTATTTGTGTGTTCGTACGCACAAGCATATTTTTTAACCCCCATCTACAAAAATACAGTATGCTTGAAATCTAAAACTTAATTATTCATGTTCATGTATGCTCTTGTGCATTGCACATGTGTAACCAGCCCCAGTTTGTATGATTCAAAATGCATTTGTAATGTTTTAAAGTAACTACTTAAAAGGAAGGATGTGTGTTCTTTTGGAAAGTATTGAAGACTCATCTGAGAGGGCTTTACTACATGATAGTAATCTATGTATTCTGAGTTTGTTATTTTTTTCTTTTTAATTGAAATGTCCTTGTATGACATATAAAACTAACTTCTGAAAATGTCAGAAAGTAGAGGTCAGCAAGACTATATTTGTTACTGAATACTGGAGTCACGCACTGGTGAGCTTAATAAGGAATATTCATGAAAGGTTATTGATAATTATTGTTTCGGCAAGTATTCATAAAATTGTCTTCCTGTCATTTCATTAAAGTTCATTGGTAGCAATTTCTATATACTGAAATGAAGTAACTAAAAGAAATATGTTTTCCACAAATGTGTAATTGGAAACTACTGATCTGTTCTAGACAGTATAAGAACTTCATAAGAAAGCTTCTGAGGTCCAAGGTATTTGCTTTATCAGAAAGAATGAAATTCAAATAACTATGCAGTGGATACTCTTAATACAGGTTCTAGCCTTTTTCTTTCTTTCTTTCCAAAACACATATACAAGCCTTACAATTCCATTTGCTAAGCCCCAAGCTTGCTCAGGTAAGTTTCTCCTAACTGAGTACATTCTGAGTTCATCTTCGTTTCACCTTTCTTGTCACATGCTAGAGAGAGTTTTTAAAGTCTGTTCTCCATTGAAGAGCATTTTTTTATGCGTGACTTTTACCACAACCTCTATGAAGTCAGAAGGGCTGTCCCAAGTATAGTATTGAGAACTTCAAGTGTCCCAAATACCTCTTTAAGATATGTCATATCTTTTGTCAAGCAACACCAAGAAAAAACTCACACGAAGTCGTCTCCAAAGCATATCAGGTTGAGGTCAGACACTTGCAGCTTTATCAGAGAGAGGAATACCCAGCAGAACAAGTAGAGTAAAAAGCACACAGAGGAAGGAGGACAAGACTTTGTAAGTCAGCACTGATGGCAAGTCTATCTATTTTTAACTCTGGCTTGACACACCTCATGAAAGAGAACCTTCTGGAAGACCATAAATCTCAGGTTGAATTCCCCAGAAAACACTCCTGGTGAAGCATACCAGCCTTTGTAGACAGTCTCTTTCTTTGACCACTCCAACTGATGCATATGAGTTTGTTCTTTCCCACCTCGACTTACTTATCCCTACATTGTTCAGACGATAGATCTGACATTCTCACTTTTCAGTAAAACATTCTCTATAATTTTGGAGATGCTCATCACAGAATCACAGACTGGTTGAGGGTGGAAGGGACCTCTGGAAGTCATCTTATCCAATCCCCTGTCTCAAGCAGGGCCACTCAGGCCTGCTTGCCCAGGACCATGTCCCAAGAGCTTTTGAACATCACCAAGAACGGAAGTGGCACAGTGGCAGTGCTTAGTCACCCTCACAGTAAAGAAGTGCTTCCTGATGTTCAGAGGGAACCTCCTATGTTTCCATTTGTGAGCTTTGGTCCTGTCACTGGGCACCACTGGAGAAAGCCTGGCTCCATCGTCTTTGCACACTCTTTCTTTAGTTTTTCACAAACATTCATAAGATCCTGGAGCCTTCTCTTTGCCAGGCTAAACAGTCCCAGCTTTCTTGGCCTTTCCTCATAGGAGAAATGCTGCAGTACATCTGTCATCTTGGTGGTGCTTTTCTGAATTCTTTCCATCATGTCCATGACTCTCTTGCACTGGGGAACCCAGAACTAGACCCAACACTCCAGGTGTGGCCTCATCAGTGCTGAGTAGAGGGAAAGGATCACCTCTCTTCACAGTCCTTCCAGTGCAGCCCAGGATGCTGGTGGTCTTCTTTGCCATGAGGACACATTGCTGGCTCATGTTCAACTTGATGTCCACCAGGACCCCCCAGATCCTTTTCTGAAAAGTGTCCTTCCACCTTGGTGGTCCTCAGTATGTACTGATGCCTTAGGTTGTTCATTCCTGGGTGCAGGACTTTGTACTTCCCCTTGTTGACTGCATGAGGTTCCTGTCAGCCCATTTCTCCAGCCTGTCAGGGTCCCTCTGGCATATCAGTTACTCCTTCCAGTTGTGTAGCTCAAATATATCTTCTGAGGACACACTCTACCCCATCATTCTAATCATTAATGAAGATGTTGAACAGGATTGGACCCAGTATTGATCCCTGGCTACACCACTAGCTACTAGCCTCCAGCTAGATTTCATGCCACTGATCACCACCCTCTAAGCCAATCCATTCAGCTAGTTTTCAGTCCTCTCCACTTAAATAGAGCCCATACTTCATCAGCTTCTCCATGAGGATCTTATGGGAAACAGTGTCAAAAGCCTTCCTGAGGTCAAAGGAGACCTTATTCACTGCTCTCTCTTCATCTGCCAAGCCAGCCATTTCATCAAAGAGTATCAGATTGATCAAGCATGTCTTCCTTTTGGTGAATCTGTGCTGACTGATCCCGATGACCTTTGTATCCTTCATGTGCCTAGAAATTATTTCCAGGATTAGCTGCTCCATCATTTTCACAGGGACTGAGATGAAGCTGACTAGCCTGTAGTTCCCTGCGTCCTCCTTCTTGACCTTCTTGAGGATAGCAGTGCTATTGGCTTTTCTCCTGTCCCCAAGCATCCATCCCAGTTGCAATCTTATTTGGGCAAACCAAATAACATCCCCTCTACTTTACTGACTACTATTAACTCCTTGATTCAGTGGAGACCCAAACTCCTCCTATCCCTTTGATCATTGACTTGAATTTTATATCACCTACTGACAAACTCATAATGGTGCGCGTAATTCACTGCTTGTTTTAGATAAGACAAAGGTCTAAATGAACGTTTCAGTAATTAACTGTTTGAGATTAATGACTCCTGCAACTTATCTGTGAAGGTTAAACTACCCTAGAGATTAAACTCTGTCAGTGCATTCTACCCCACCTGCTGTCGCTTTAAGCATTCATGAGTCAACATGATGAATGGTTCTAGGACTGTGATTCATTTCGCTTTTTTACTTGAATAAAATGTGTAGGGATGCAGTGTTATTTTGGATTTTGCTTTTCAGTTTTAGGTGGTTTTTTGCTCTGATCCTCTCCATTTCCCACCTGGAAATAGCCATTAATAGCCACCTTTAAACAAGTGCATCAGTACTGAGCACCTTCAACAAGCCTAGATTTTTACTTTTAAAACCTTAAAGACTTTGCCCTGGGTGATGCTGCTTAGAGAAATTATTTTATAGTTCTACACGCTATTCCCAAATGCTGTATATTTTCAGGTCAGCAAATGTCTACCTGCAAAGTCTTTTCCTTCATGTCATCCAGTACCTCTCTTTCATAAAAGCTCCCATTTCATGGTAACAGAAAGGACAATCAATATCCGCAAATGATGTCTGTGCAGTACTGGATTCTCTATCATATAGGTATATATGTATTTATAGAAGAAATTAGCTCAACCTGCCAGCATTTTTTCCTGTGAATTAGAGACGCCTACCGTTTAGTTGCATTTATTTCTACTAAAACCTACTTTATAGTCAGGCTTGAAGTAGTCTCAGCTCTGTTCAAGTCGTCATCATCTCCCATGTTATTAGTGAATGGTTTTATGCAATGAAAAATGGATCAAGTATTTGATATATTGCCTGTGTATAATACAATGTCTCAAACCTTGTAAAGACATAAGAACCTGACCTTCTACCCACACAGTAAATAGTATAGTTTCCATAGATGGGAAACATCATTCATAAAAGAAACTAAAACAAACCAGGTTTGTGACAGAATATGGGTGAAGACACACACCTCAGTGACACTTAACAAATATAAGCCACAACTGGTGTAAAATCCAGCTAGTTTTCCCCAACATTAATCCATTCTGTCAAACAATAAAGTGATCTATTATGAGCTTCTTTTAGAGGAAAAAAAAGAAAAAAACCCAGCACTCTTCTGCCAGAAAAGGAGCAAAATGTCCCAGTTCTCTCTTTATAGTGTGGCCAAGGAGATTAGAAAAAAATATCAGTCCCATTGAGTCTCCTTTCAGAACACTTTTCTTTCGTCATTGCTTTATTATTCACATATAATGTTACTCCACCGCCAAAGAATAATCATCATCCACCTTGGCACTTCAAAGCAGTGTTATTATTTTGAGGTTTTTTCCTCCATAATTGATTAAGAAACTCTCTAAAAGGTCATAACAAGGTTAGAATAGCTGTGGAAAACCTAAATGTTAGTAATACATTATAAAAGCTTAAATCACTGAAACTGCTTTTATAGCTAGCTTTTCCATAAGTCTTTTCAAGAGACTTACGAGGTCATGTATTGGTGGGGATTTTGCCAATATTGTATATTTTGTCTCGAACAGCAAGCCGGATAAAAATGTGGAAATAAACATAGAGCAGTGCATAACAAATTAATAGTATACTGATACCTGTAAGTGTTTGTATTAACAGTAGGCACCTTTAAGTAATGAACACAGCCCAAACAATGCGTAACTACGTTCTAAGCAAGTTAAGTGATCATCAACAAAGGGTTGTGGGGTTCGGGTTATAACCAGAGAGTAATTCTTAGCAACACATCAGCAGAGGGAAGAATACTCTCACTGGACTTTAATAGTATTTTCATGTAAGTTCTGGATGAAGGCGCAATCTAGTTATTGGACCTCCAGATCTTACAATTATAAAACAATATGGAAGTGGGTCAATGAAGAGACAGAATTCAGATGACAAGTTGGAAAAATTGTTTTGAACAGCAGAAAAAATTCAAGAGAAACATGGGTAAAACAATGTGCTTAAGAAGGAGTAGTCTGTTTCGCAGCACTGGATAGGAATTGCTTTTTGTAGAACAGGTCTTTTGTTCAACAAGTTGGACATGGGACAACAGTATCTGCTTTTGCAAAAAGGCAAACATGACCCCTTTTTCTTGGTTGTTACTGAAAACCTTTAAAAAAAACTCAAACATACTTCTTTCCTTGTTCTCTAATTGAGCTGATAGCTGAGCTGGTACCTAACTTCTAGATTGTGTCATTCCTAAACTCTAGTTTTATCACTTTGGATACCAGTGAAATGAGCTTGTGCTATTGCCCTATCAGCTAATGGACACTTAAGAAGTGAAGTGTATTTCTTGACCCCTCTTACTCTTCAAGGTGTAGCACACAAAGTGACCTTCTTCAGAATTAGAATGAAAAAAATACATAAATAGTGATATTTAATTCATATTTCCAGACCACAATTCTGGTTAGTCTTCTGTGACCTAGTTCTCTTGCTGTTTGTATAAAAACTCTAATGAGAATGTGAAATGAGCTGGGTTTTTTTATCCATAATAAACTAACCTATTTCCAGAGTGTATCTGAAAAAAACAAACTGTCTTTATTGCAGCCAAAAAAATGGAATGAACTGTGTATTGTTCAGTTCTTCTCCCAAGCCAAATGTATTTTCTGTCACCTTCAGTATTTTGACTTTTTTAATTCAGAAAGAAAATGAGAGAATAATATGCTAAACAGATCAAATCTCAGAACCCTAATACAATTAACAAGCTCCATTCTTGGAATTGTATTCATTATTGGTATCAAAGTAACAAATCTATTTAAGTCAATGAAGATGGCCTATGGGAATTACAGGAAAATTTAGCCCTTCATCCTTATCTTAGGAAAGAAAAAACATTAAAAATACAGGGAACTACTTACAGTAACACATTAGTAGATTTTTTTTAAATTTCTATTTTAATCAAATGGGCCTTTAAGAATTATAAAGTTGTCATTGGCAATGCAAAGGCTTCATATGACTTAATATTTTGGATATTTTATTTGGATACAGGAAAGAAATGTAATGTTCACTGTGTGAAAGGTATCTTACCAAAGAAAGATTCTGGAGGAATTTGTAGGCAACCTAACTACTAGGTGTTTCATGTCAGATATCATAAAGCTTCAGTGATGGATATTATTTTGTAGTCCCACGAAAAAATCCCTGAACTGATATGGTTTTGATGTATGTGTTTATACTTTTCACCCAATTTCTAATTACATCATCATTTTTTCCCTCTTAAATTGGGAAAAAAACTTTGGATTATGTTTTTTCATTTCCTGAAGTCTCATCAGATTTAAGAAATACTTGTAGCAAAATCGTTCTAGATGCATGGTTTTTTTAACGCTAGTTTATTATATATATTCAATTTCATATACTGCTTTTACTTTCCTCTATATTTCTATACCCAGATACCAAAGATTAAGGTTGGTTCATAGATGCAAGACAGCAAAAAACCCCTCAGTAAAATCATAGAATGTTTTGAGTTGGAAGGGACCTTTAAAAGCAATTTAGTCCAAGCCCCCTGCAATGAGCAGGGACATTTTCAACTCCATCAGGTTCCTCAGAGCCCCGTACAACCTCACCTGGAGTGTTTCCAGGCATGGGGCATCGACCACCTCTCTGGGCAACCTAGGCCAGGGTCTCCTTCCCCTCATTGTGAAAAGTTTCTTTCTTGAGCCAAGATATTTTTTTAATTGCTACATTTGTGTTAAATTAGCAGCAGAAATAAATCTGTGCAGGACACTGATGATATGCATATTTTGGGAAAAGGAGAAAACTAAAACGTTATTTACTTGATTTTCTACAGTGAAATATTCTCTGTTTGAGTTAGCTGCTTCAGAAAAGGGTAGAGGAGAAGTCAGTTGTTTTTTTTCTGAAGCATAGTGATATGACAGAAGGGGAGAGTATCTGCGATAAAGTCTCTGAACTTTTATGGAGTGATCTGTTCCACTGGTCTGGAACATGAGAAGTCTCAAATCTGAGTGACTAATTATTTAAGAAGTAAACAGTTCTGGTTCATCTTCCCTGATTTACAAGTTGTTTGCTTGTTTTGTTTTTCTTTTTCCACATCGTTAACTACCAGAAGTTCATTTGCAGCTGGGGAAAAGGGATTATGAAACAGTAGATCTCTGTACATTAAATTCTAGTTTAACCTGTGATAATTTATATAGCAAAAATCCATCTAATGAACAACTGATTATATGGATGTTTATATGCCTGGTTTCTTCACCTTGGTTTCAAGTTTTTTTCTGAACCACCTACAGTCTAGCATATAAAATAGTCTCTAGAGGAAGTGGGTTTCTGCCAGTAGATCATCCAATTTTCCCTGAACTCAGAATTATGTTTACAAACAGCAATTTGTAGGAGTAAGCATTCTGTCATTGTCAATTACATTTGCCCAATCATATGGTTTTTGTGTTGATTAAAAAGATAAAAAGCAAAATTGTAGCTAATAGTGATCTAACAATTGGTAAGAATAACTTCATGGACAAATTAATGTGCTATTATATTATCATCCTATATATGATATACAAGGTGATAAGGTCTTCAAATCCTTATGTTTACGTGTCTCAAATTAAATCCAACATTGAAAATATATTTTACAGTTGTTTTTTTATTTTCTGAGAATGATCTTTTAATAAAATAGAAGTTGCATTTTCTCTCTATGGAGTCCTCAAAGAAATGTAGTTCATCTGGTCCTATTGCGGTTAGCATATGGTGATACTTCTTGCCCAAAAGGTGGTATCAGAAGTTGTTCTTTAATTAGAGAATCTGAGGAAACAAAGTGCTGTGAGTGCTTGCAATGCGATCTTCTGAACTAGAGCAGTTCTTAATTTATAACGAGAACAGATTTTTCTTTTTATTCTTTCAAAGCTTTAATGTGTGCATATAAAATTCTTCTGCATCGGTGTTGGTCAGATCAGGCAGGAGCTAATCACCTCAGATCAGGAGTAATGATCTAACTTTAACCAATTCAGTCCATGGATTTAGCCTTGAGATAATGAACCGTAGTCAAAGTGGTTCCCTTTACTGGATTTTTTTTTTTCAGAATGCATACTAATAAAAGGTTTTGTCTATTGCCTCAAAACTGTAATTTACCTTTTGGGTGAAGAAATTGTGAATAATGCATGTGTGTATTGAAGTTACATTATTTTATTTATTTTTTGTACTCAGCAAAGTTACCTTTGTTATCCTTGCTATACTAACATAGTAAAATAACTTAGAAGGTCTGTTATTGCCCTGGTCTCCACAATAAAGGAAATTATCTGTATCAATAAACTTTAAATTCTCAAGTCTCCCTGAAAATAGAATTCCTGTGATAAGTATTTTGAACTCTTTTTAATGGATGAAAAATTTCTGCAAGCTCTTTACTTCATATTGAATAGCTTCCAGTGATGATCTGCACCACTGACAAATGAAATATAATATTTGGCTATAAACAAGCAGAGAAGACATTAGCTGTAGACAGGGAGTAATTTTGATGACAGTTCTCAAGAAAACAACAACAAAAGTTATTATCTGCCACACATCAGTGTGTTAGTACTTAAAAATGAAATAATTATAGATTCTTTAAATATAGATTATAAATTGTGGATACTGTCTCTAAAAGCGTTTTTCTTTCTATTACAGAATAACATGAGTTTTTGTGGATAAAAATGGCTTTTTAAATTTGGCATTGTGATTCTGAATGAGGAATCCCTAGGGGTTAATCATTAGCTTGCAATAAATAATCCAGACCTTGAATACCTTCTGCTCTGTAGCTATATTCTCTGAAAATGTGGGTTCCTAGGCACACCCTTTCAAAGTACCACCCTCACCATTCTGGTGCTGCTCCTGAAATTAAGATATTTTCCACTGTAAATCTTCAGACATAATGGATCCTTCAGTGTAGATCCTTCTAGACATCACCTGAAGAAATTACATGCCCCACAGCATCATCATGATTTGTTAGATCCCACAAATCGCTTTTTATGTTCTGTAAAGCCAGAGATACAACAATTTTGCAGATACATTCTCTTTTCTTCTAGACAGAGAAAGCATAAGTTATACAGGTATATTCAAAAATTTTGTCAGGATGCACAATCCTCCATAATTTTTTCTTTCCTATACCTTAGTCTTGTCTTTTCACTGCCATCTATAGTGCATAGGAGACAGAGCTCTCTTTAATAAAGTTTACATTTCTCCTGTCAGGTTCCCATTTGTAGCTCTCGTACACATGGACACTTAGCATGCGATTCACAGTTTCGGTTACATGAAGTCCCCGAACTGAGATAATTTGCTCTTGAGGCTGTAGCCTGGTACTGGTGATGAGATGCCTCCACTTGAATGGGGGATTAGGGGATTAATGAGTCCTCATTGTTCATTCTCCACTGCTTGTCTCAGATTCTCTCTAGCATCTTTGTGGGTATTCAGCCCAATGTGCAGGTTAAATGACCAAAAGGAAATGTGATTGCAGAGGGGTTTAAGACTTCAGGCATATGCTAATCCACCATTATCGCAAAGAAGAAGAAAATAAGAAAATCTGGCAGCAGCAAGAGTAGCTTTAGATAAATAGGGGCATATTTCTGTGTCCTAATAGTAACCTGTGCTAATGAACCTCTCTACTCAAATGTAATTTTGCAGCTTTTTCCTGAGCATTCACAATGCTAGTGCTACTATGAAATGATATAATACCTGTGGTAATTAAGGAAGTAGCATCTTCATCACAACATTGGTTCAATTTACACTTTTGAGATTATTTATCAAGTATGGTTATGTGATCTTCCACTTATGTTTGCTTTGGTTTTTAGCTCCAGACCAGTCTGTCTGAACCAATGACATTATCCAAGTCGATCTCACTTCCTCGTAGTGCGTATTGGCATCATATCACCCGGCAGAACAGCGTTGGAGAAATCTACAGTTTACAAGGCAAGTTCTTTACACATAAATGGCATGTCCATTAGCTTCTTTCCATTTGACCAGAATTCATGCAAATTGCTTTTTATTTGCACTGGTTGTTTTCTCTCCATTTCACTTTATCAGTTGTCAGAAAACTCAGCAGGATTCCCAAATTTACATAAACCAGGTTTCTTTTAGTCATTTTGTAGACTAATGGTGAAAATTATTCCCAGATTCACCACATAAAGCTGGATAGACAATTTGGCTCAGTGTAGCTTCTCAGTAGCTAATGAATGTCAGGTTGTTTTAGTATTTTCTTCCAATAAGATTGCGTGTATATTTGGGCAACCTCAGGGTGCCCAATTAAATCTGCATAAAGTGGCTATATGAGTTGCAAGATTAAAACAAAATAATTCCAGGAATAAGAGCTATTCTTGGTGAATTTGCCTGGCAAATCATATACACGAACTGTCAGTTGGGCTAACTTACAGGCCTTCTGTATATGCATATCATCCTTTTCTGTCTCCAGTTCTCTTTCCTATGTTTAGATTCTAAGCTATTTGCTTAAGACTTTAAATGTTATCATTAACATAACTTGATGATGATGGCGATGATGATGATGATTCCCTGCTCTTAAGCTGAAATTGATTTGTATCTGTTAGGAAACTGGAATTATTGTTATATTTAATGTGTAGGTCTTAGTTAATAGTATTGCTTTCACTTTTTAAAAGTAACAACTTGTCATAAACATACTCCTTTGTATTACTTGGAAAGTGCTTAAGGATTTTTTTTTCAATTCTTTGTTAATAATGTTTGCATAAGCAATTTACATTTAGATGGGAGGTTGGAGTACCCAATGCAAGAAAATATAATACCTGTTTTTATAAAAATAAGTGAAATGCACTATATAGATGAAAGACATGGAGTGGTTTGTTTTGTAAATTATTACATAAATCAAATTCAGTAGGTGAGCTGTGAATTCAGTGGGTGACTCCTTAAAGGGTACAGCATTTGTTTCCTGTCATCCCCCTACCACAAAGAGAATGTGAATTTCTAATCACAGTTATAGCCTTACAGGTAAATAACAGTAATGGAAAAAAGAAAATAACCTTCCAGAAGTTTTTCATTTAAAATATTACATTTGTAGATCACCTTAAAAATATTCATCATATTGATATTTTTTCATGAGCATGATAAGAATGCCAAAAAAAAAATTCTTTGTAAAGATATAGAGGTTAGAGTTCCTCTTCTTATGTTCTTGATGGATCTTTCCTGTGGCCAAAAGATAATAAGCATGTTGTGATGAGCATGAAGTGATATAAATGTATGGAGTGTTGTTCATTCTCTGCAACCTTTTGTTTCTTATGAGTGGCCTTTGCAAAAAAGGAAAGCAAAACTTGATATATCAAGTAATAGTTTAACATCTATACCAACTTTGCAGGGCACAGCATTTTGGAATTGTATTATTAAAAATTCAAAAAATTTTACTTTTTTGAAGTATGCAGATTTTATTCACACTTCCACTGAAACATGAGAATAATAAATATTTCAGAACTTAAAATTTTCACTTCTCTTACATGTACTGTGATAACTTAAACTTCAGAAAGCATAGTTGATTTCAGGAGAAAATAGTTCCATTTTACCAGTGGGCTAAGAAATCCATCCAGAGGACGATTTTGTCTCCTTGTGGTTGCAAAACTTTTACGTGCAATAATATTCTTCATTAGCTGTAATGAACCTTCTCTTTGAGCCTTTTCTTGCAAGACTAATTAAATGCAATGTATTTGTACAGAAGATTAAGGGACTGCAAAGTACACCTTTTCATCCTAATACCTGCTCGTACTGGTAGTCTTTGCACAGCAGAGACCCAGCAGTTGTCAAAGCATCAGCCCACAGATGCTTCATAGATGTAGGTGGAAGGTGGGTGGTGAGGAAGCAGATTGCGAGCATCCATTCAACCCTCACCTTGGTACAGCAGCCAGCTGAGAGGAGCTGTTGGAAAGGGGAAAAGCACTTGCTGCTGCTGTCATCTCCTCTGAACTTGAAAAGCTGTATTACACCTTCAGAAAGGAGGCATTTTCTTTAGAGAATAATCCGTCAAACTCAGTTCTGCACTGCATGTGTATTTACGACAAAGCTTTTTACACTGAAGATGCATGTTTGAAAATTCCACACATTCCTCTGAATATCTTGCAGACTCTAAAATGAAATAACTAGGGTGGAATCTACCTATATGCAGATTACTATCCATGTCAGTAAAGTAACAGCTGAAGTCACTGTTAAGTACAGTGTAAAAGTGTTTCTGTAGTGGCAATTATTTCAAACTTGCAGTCTGAAGCGACTAGAATTTAATTAATAGCAGCTGGTGATGTATAAGGAGACATGAATATGTGCTTATACTACCTTAGATAAATTAGCTCTTCGGGAGTTACTTAGCAGTTGAATTTAACTTAATTAGTAGTGTGACTTGATCTGATAATGAATATGCTGTAGGGTAAGAACATGGGGTATTTTTGTGGTTGGTTTTTTCTTTTTCTTAAAGACTACATTTCAGCTGAGAAAAGGGAATTCAGTAAATGGTATTGAGGTTATCATCTTCTACCTACCCATGGCAACACTTACATGTAAAGACTTGAAAAGGTTAAAACAGAGAATAATAGCGTTAAAGGAACACAGGTTGCATAAAATACCCCAAAATTAGGTGAGCTAGTTTCTTTCTTTTCATCCATTTATATCTTCCTCGCACTCTTTCAGTTCTTGATTGCACTGCTATGATAAAAGTAGTAATTTAGTTGCCTAATTAATCTTGTCAATAGGAGCAGCGTGGTGGTTGGCTTTTACCAGTGGCAGTGCATCATTACCAGTATTCACTTCACATGTTGCAGTGTAGTGCTGCAGGTCTGGCAGCGTCCAGCCGTGGTCTGCAGCCACTGTAGATGTCCTTCTGAGGTGACATCGGGCAGGTGGCAAGCCCCACCGCTGTACAATAAAAAGGGGAAGTGCCACCATGCCGAAAAACAGCACAAATATTTTCCAGCCATCAGGTTAAATTCTGATCTAAACTTCTGCTTTGATCTTGCTTAAAATCCCAGCTGATCCCCAGGGCTTTGCCAATCACAATGCCTCTTTCTAAAGTGTACATAGTAATAATCCAGATCTTGCCTTTAATTACAATTTGGAAATGAAATAGTGTCCTTTCAGATTTTTATCATGAAATTAAGTGACACAGGGAAAAAGAAAATTCCTTATACATTATTTTTGTGCATACATGGCTAAGACTTAATAGTACATTTTCGTAAATGATAGACAGCTCTATAAAGAATTAGAGCCCAGAAGAAGATATATTTATTGATATAGTATGCCCTCTTATATGGAAACCCAATATTGATATATTATGCTCTCTTATGTAAACCCATCAAGGTTTACAAATACACAAAAATTACAAGCCAAGAGCACTGCTGTGAACTGAAATTGTGGTTAAGAGGGTGAAAAATACTGGTACAAAATCCATGTAAGCATGAAAAAACCTCTGCATGTACCCTCATAAATCTTTGTTTATTGTTGCTACAAGGCATATGATTTAGCACTGTTTCACAAGATACTAAAAACTGAGAAACAAAGGACATATGTTTTTATACAGCAAAAGATAATAGATAGCATTGGTATTTGCATGATAGAATGCATGATATTTTTTTAAATTTTGCATTTTGGAGTTTCAGGTTGCTTAAGATGAAAACAGGATCACAGACTTCATTTTCAGGTAGACCTCTTGCTCTAGTGAATATGGATAATACAAATTTTAAACATAGTCAGTTTGGATATTATTAAAAAAGTAAGGCCAAATAAACTTTTGATATGGAAACCTGTGTTAGATTTTTGTATTGCTTGTATTGCAGTTATTGAAATCCCTGAGGAAATTAGGTCCAGAAAATCTAATTACAGCCTGGCCTTTCTCCAAGAAATTAAAAATTAAGAATCACTGGCAATTGAGTTTGCTTCCTATTACTTATTTGAACTCTGGTTTTGCCATCCATACTCAAAGTGATGAGCACCTACCCATGTAAGCAGTCCTATTCATTTCTATGAGAGTACTCCTGTGAAGGAATGTATATTTGCATACGAATTACACCAGGAAAACCGTACATGTTTTGCTCTTAAAGAGAACATTAATGTTTTTTTTCCATAGTGCGTGGCTCATCATGACTGGCTTATCACAAATGCTTATTTACTCAATCACAAATGCTTACCACATTTTTTTGTAAATCTGTAACAAAGTAATTAAATTATACTAAAAAATAGTAGGATGTCTGCAAAGATCTAGTCTTTCACATTTTTAAACTTGGGATCTTTGAGAAATAAAATGATAGTCTTCAGTGAGAGAGGACTTAACCTGGAAGCATCACTTAAGCTTGTAAGTACAAAAACACCCAGAAGTAGAAACTGGTCTTGATTAAATCTGTAGGAATTTTGCCATCAATACAATTGTCTTTTTTCACACTAAAGATGCAAGAAAAATAAATCTGCTTTTGCAAATCGAAACAGAGGGAAGCTCTGGCTCCTCTTTGGCCTTGGTCAGCAAGCCCATATTATCTCGTCTTTTGGCCTTGCTAGCTAAGAGCTCACCCTTCTTTTGGTTTTGAATATATTTTAAATAGAATACCATGTAGTGTTAACCTGTTCAGCTAGAAGGTTTTGTACCTGAAAGAGAAGACAAAGTCATACACAAATGATTCCTCCAAGCTACCTAAGTTTCCAGCCTTTTCAAAGCAGAACCTCTGGTATATTATTAAAAATAATCAGAGAATATTCAAGTTGCTAAATATTTAGAAGGGTTTGCATCATCCTGTTCAAAGCCTCCTTAGGCTAATCCTGCAGGAATTTCTGATGTGGGCTTCTGCAGTTTCCTGCAAATTAAAGTACGTAAAATGAATTGGAGGACATTTGTCATTTTGGCATTTCCATTGTTTGTTCATATGGCCAGCAACAGAGTACAGAATCCATTTCCCCATCTAATCTTGATGCTAGAATAATGTGAATGACATAAAATGTTAGAATGTATCTGTTATATAAACCTGATCACTCAGTAATGTTTCACTAAGTGTCTACCATCAGCTAAAGCTGAAATGCTTTATTACCTCCTGCCACCTTCCTATTTCCTTTGCTGAATCTCATCAGGACTTTCACATTAGTAAATGAAGCCTGTAAAATTTGAAGTATGAATAAAGGACACCTGAAACAAGACACTTACTGAGCAGAAACTACAAAAGAGCTACATTATTTAAAATTACCATATTATGTGGCTTCTCAAGTCTTGTGCAGTAGATTTGATCCTTTTCTGTTGAGCTTTGAAATTCTGTGCAAAATAGTGCATCGCTAGACTGATTTTAAAATGGCATATTGGAAATGTGTTTTACTCAGAACCTAGTAAAGAAGAACCTTGTTTTGTTCAACAGTGATTACTATAGCTAATTAAGAGCATTACTGAGAAGCTTTAAAGAGTATCTTGACATATTCCCTTCTATTCTGGTAAATAGTTTCTGAGGTAAGAGGTTCTTACAGTTATAAGCCATGAAAAACAGGGGGGAAAAGCCAAAAAAGATTAATAAAGCATGATCTGTTGTCAAATTCAGAAGTCCTGATTTCATTTAAGCCCTATAAATGCTGCCCTTTCTCTCAGAAATGGTCCTCCAGTGAGATCACTTGTCAATGACGTTAGTCTGGGCTAGACCAGACTAACAGAAGTCACTGTGCTCTCGCTACAACTGAAAGCCCAAATAGTGTAAGAGCAGTTAAACATTGGCTGATTAGCTCCTCTCCCCTCCAAAACCCGGTAAATGTAAGTTCTTCAGTGTGAACTACACAAATTCTTAGCTATAAATCACTTTTTATGTCTTAGCTTAATGATCGTGCGACGACACTAGCTTCTCCCTCGCTATTAGTGTGAGAAGCAAATCAAGCTTTGCCCCTACCTTAACTTAACTGAAGACAGGAATCTTTACCCACAGTTAGTAACTACAGTTATATGATCTCTCTGCTGTATCATAAAATTCGAGGACCTGCGTTATATCATGACAGCTGTAGTTCAGTGAAAGAATACGTGTAGTGGGAGAATAGGCGTAACCAGCTCCACGAATGCTGTCAGCTGGTATTGGATTATCTGAACAAGAACTGTTTGCTTTTATATTAAAGAGAAAATTGAAATACTTGTCAAGGGTCAATTTTGTGAAAAGTACTTTTTTCTGTTAAATTGTTTCACCAATAAATCCAGACTGCTCTAGCTATGACTATCTTATTTTGTGTTAAGTATGTTATCACAGTTAGAATCAATAAGATTGTCGGTTCCTTGATGTAATTTCAAGTAAATAGAAATATTTCTATGCTGAGGAACCAGATTTTTTCGCCAAATTATTATTCAAAATCATGGATGCCTGAAACTCCCATTAAGACAGTTTAGGATGGGGGAAGCCTGCATATTTGTGAAAAAAATAAGTGGACAAAAAGATGTATTTTCTTTACTATCGATTTGCAGGAACTGATTATTCTTCTTTTTCTTTCAATAATTCTCTTTAAATAAAGTACAAGTTATTGAAATTGACACTTCTATAGAACATGATCCCATTTTTTTAATAATCTATAAAACAGTGCAAGTTTTGAAAATAGGCTGTGGAATGGGAAGTTGGGGGGGGGGATGTTAATAATACCACCTTTGCCAGCAGTAATAAGAAAAGAAGCCCAGTGCAATGATTTCAAGTGCTGTTAATTGTACTCTACTTTAGGTGGAAAAAAGATCCAAACCCCTCCCCTTCACATCCTAACATTTATGACATAAAGTAGGATCGTATAAATATATATTTAACTACTTGTCTGAAATGACATAACATTGATCTTTCTGCCTGTTGATTATGAAGTTAAAAGTGTATTTGTTATAGAAAGAGAACTTTAAGATATCAATCTTAAGTTTCTATAAGATTGTCTTTCATGTGTATCTCACTTTACTATTATGCAGCTGTATTGTGGTGACAATATTTGCAGCGTGTGATGTGTAGTCTGTTGTTAGTACAGAACTATTTCTTTTCATGGTATGGTCAATTTAAGCACATTGGACACCCTACTCTGTATGTTCAGTTTAATCAAGCCATAAGAATATATTCTTCGTCACTCCATAGTGAATTTCAGCTGTGCAGAACTGATTAAAAAATCACAGTATTATTCAGTAGAGAGAAAAAATATGTTCAAAAATCGTAGAACATCTTTCATTCTTTGTTTGTTCAAAACAGCCTTTTCATCTTGGTGAATTCTTATAGCCTGCCAACTTTTTATTTGATCAAAATGATACATTGTAAGAAACAAAGATAAATTTCACAGAAGAACTGTGAATAACAATGGGAATTTCCTCCCAAAGCGGAGTGAGCAAGATTTCACCGAAGTGAAAGTTTTTAATCTTTTCCAAAACTGAAGTCTGCCAACTTTTGCAGTTCCGTGTTTGAATATTAGAAGTGAGTCTGCTTGTTTATCCTTCAGAATTCTTTGAAGGTGCCATTGGGGAAAGGATTTTAATCAAAGGCTCATTGCCCTGAGTTTAAGGAAAAATGAGATATTCTGTTATAAAGCTATATGAAAGACAGGCAAATGCAACAGCAGACTGAGAGAGAGATAAAAGAGAAAGGACTTGGTAGAAACTGGAGGAAGGGTGGAGTTGGTGGCTCAGTAGCGTAGAACTGCAGGCTTTGGAATTTACATTTTAAATATCAAAGGCTCCGTCCTTCCCAGCCTCTAATAAAAAATGACCAAATGAGGATTCAGTGCAGAGTAGCAGAGCAGAATGCCATAAAGCCATACCCATCCTGACTGCAGGTAGTCAGAGGTGAAGTCCTAAGTGGAATAAGGCTTTTCTCTACTCAGCAGCAAACGCCTTAATTGGAGAGAGCATGAAATAAAAAGATCCTTACTGCTGTCTTTAATGACTTAAATATTTCTGTTATTGCTGCTAGGCCAAGTTTACATGCAGAAGGACTGTGCCATAATTTTCTCTGACTTGGCCATGCATGTGACATCATGTGGCATGGGTGGTTGTGTTCCCAGCAGTGGCTTGTTGACTCCCATCTGCGGTAAAGCCATCCCTCAGCCCAGCCCATGGAAGTGGAGAAAATCCAGCAGCTTGCAAGGGGAGGCATGGCTTGTCCTCCTGTGACAGCAGGCTTGTTCTTCCCAGTTTCTGTGAACTGAGAAAACTAAGGAAGCATCTTCTCCGCGCCTCTTGTCCTCCTTGGACTTTCATCCTCAGGGTAGAAAGCAGGATCTTCTCCAACCCACCTCTGCCCTTGGGAATAATCCTTAGTAGGGGCTGCCATTCCTTTTTTATTCTCCAAACTCTGCCGAGCCCTGTGTAGCCACTGCAGACTGTTGCCAAAGCTGTTTGATGTGAGCTGAACTGAGCGCAACTTACTTATACTGGAAGTTAAGCATCTACTTTATTAATTGGATACTTAGCAGAGAATTAGGTAGTTGTGCATGGGTGTGTTTTCAAGCTATAGAAGACACGTGGTGAGTTAGTTATACCTATAACACTGTTTTTATCTTTTCTGAATGAAATATAATTAGAAGAGGATTTGATCAGCCATTTGGTTTCAGCTTCCAAGAAAAATACTCTTCCCTTGGCTTATAACTTTGCTCATTGTTCTTGCATTTGATTAATTAAGCACTTAAATGTTCTCAGTTTTATTCTTTTCTGCACTGTACTTTGGTAAAATTGTCATTACTGGGTATGTTGCTTTTTCATAGACGTTAGTGAAAACTGCATGAAGTGAGTTTTCATTTTTACTTCATTTTGCTACTTTTCCACACATCTGCATAAATAGATAACAGTAACAGAACATTTTCTTCCTAAGTATATATTGTGCACATGCCAGAGGAGCACCTCTGTATACATATAATTGCCTAGGTTTTTTCTAAAATAGGAACAAGTTCTTGCTTTTTAATAAGGTTCCTGCATGCTGTGTTAGGGTGTCTAATGGGAAGTTGTCAGATTTCCTAGTTTCCTGGTCATGGACTGCATTAAATCAGGAATGCAGGTACACAAATGTGCTTTCTATCTCCTCTCATCATGTGTGGACATCCTAAGTTTTGGGAATATTCACAAGCAATGTTTTTTTTTAAAGGACAGTTTGGAGCCTGCTTATACAAGTGTTGAAGCTTAAATATTAATTTACAAAAGCCTATTCTCTTAACTTCTATAAATGCAGCATCAATGTAAATGATTGATTGCTGACTGGCTTTGGCCACTTCTTTTTATCCATTAGTGCTGTTACAGTGTTCTAGGATGTCTTAGCAGACTTTCAGGGCTTCTCTTTGTGAGATGACAGTCCTATCATCACCAAACATTTGATGCCACAAGCGTTTTGATATGGAAAAGATAACCCTTTCTGGGTTAGGAAATGGAAATGTATTTCGTTCAGTCTTGTCAACTGTCTCATTATTCCCCACTCATCAGAGCAGGTATTTAATTTGGAGAAATAGCTCAGCCGTTTTTCATCCCTTTCATGCCTCTCGTATAAACACTTCCCTCTGATCAAGTATGTGCATTTTTCGTTAAGTGTCAAACTGTTTGTGAAGAGTCTTGTTTTTCTCCCATCACAATATATTAACTAGGACGAGCCATTTTTAACAAATAAGTGGGGGCAGTGGGGGAAGAGGGCCAGGGGCAGCAAATACTAAACACTATCTGTACCACTGTGTGATCTCTCAGTCCTAACATATACTGGTTTGTATGCACTAGTAGAATCATAGGATGGAGTCATAGAATTGTTAAGGTTGGAAATGACCTCTAGGATCATCAAGTCCAACCTTCATCCCAACATCCCCCTGACCACTAGACCTTGTCCTGAAGTGCTACATCTACTCTTTTTTTTAACACCTTCAGGGATGGTGACTCCACCACTTCTCTGGGCAATGCCTGACCACTCTTTCAGTAAAGAATCTCCCTAATATCCAATTTAAGCCTCCCCTGACGCAACTGAAGTCCATTACCTCTTGTCCTTCCGTTAGTTACTTGAGAGAAGAGACCAATACCAGCCTCACTACAACCTCCCTTCAGGTAGTTGTAGAGAGCAATGAGGCCTCCTCTCAGCCTCCTCTTCTCCAGACTAAATCCCAGTTCCCTCAGGCACTCCTCATAAGACGTATTTTTCCAGACCCCTCACCAGCTTTGCCTTTTGACTCTCTATGATACCTATGAGAAGGTCTCTTCTCAGTGCCTGTGGATGCAAAATTCTTGTAACTTCTAGACCATAGATCCTCTGTGCATGTAGTGTAAAAATGAGGATATGGGATTTTTCATGAGCGTCTTTATAATTTGTACTATTTCCTGATTTGCTGGCGAGCATTTCAAAGCAAAGAACTACTCCATCTTATGCTGGTGGATTAGACCAGCACTAAGATGTCTTAGGACTGAAGAAATACAAAGAAAGGCTCAAGATGCTTCTTCGTGTATTCGTATTACCTTAGTTGTACTTCAAACCCTGTATTGAACTGTAGGAATGAGCCATGAATTTTTGAGTGGTGTTTATTGTGTAATAAAATACCAAAGAGAGGGACAATTTAAATTATTATCTTCAAGTTGTAGCTGGTTTTTTGCTTACGCTGCAGTATATCAGGAATGTTGCCAGGGATATGAATTACATTATACTAAAGCTTAACTACTCTGAAAGGGGAAAATGTATAGAAAATTTGAATAGTATCATTGCTATCAATATAAGATACTTACTCATTTTGCTTATTTACATATTCAAAACCATGCAAGACTCAAAAGAAAACCTTCATAACTAGACATGAAGGAGAAGTTAATTTGTTGTTAAGGCATTGGTCCTCAGCTGTTGCAAGTCATCCTTGCTCACAGAAAAAAACAAATTCTGCTGACCTAGGCAAGATGAAAACTTTTCCCTGTAACTCATATCCACAGATTACCATAGCATAAAGAGGACCCTCACTTTTGAGCATTTCTTCAGTGGCTCATGTAATTACATGGAGCCTTTTTGACTAAAGTTAATCTTTATTCTGATAATCATGCATCTCTGCTGGATTTTTACATGGTAATGTAGATGTATTTTATATGATAAAATAGCTGTACATTTGCTTTGGACTTAAAAGACATCTATATGGAAGAGATTTTCTTTTGAATTTATTTTTTTTTACATTGTTGTGATTAGACACCAAAAAAAAAAAAAACAACCTGAGAATATCATTGCAACTATGGCAATGGTTTAATAAAGCCTTCTCAGTGCTATCATATAGCGTGAAATTATCCCAACACATGTACAGTAGCAGTAAAGGTTAATACCTAGAGAAGGGGTCCATACCTTTACGCTGTCAGTAAAGCAATATTCAGCCTCAACAGTAGGGGAGTGATGATGCCCTTATCTCCCTGAAAACAGCCCTTCGTCAGGAGAGGCTCTAAAGCCAAGCTGTGTGAGTTGCTGCTTGAAAGTATTTTTTATCCAGAGGTGATAGACAGAATTAGCTTTGAACCCTGTTTTTGCTGACCTCAGAGAAGTAAATCACCTTACCCTTAGAAGAAGTATGACTCATGGTCTGACTGTTTGCACAGCATTTGCAGTTCTCACCTACCTGGGGAAGAATTATTGATATCTAACAATTACTCTGACATCTGTCATCAGACAGCCAAGCACTGTTCTTCGACCATAATGCTAGAGTGTATGTACAATTTCAGTATATACTCTTTGAAATTTGTTGTTTATTGAAGTGGCCAATGAAGCCATTAACACATCAAGATAATTTTTCCTATTTACATGTATTTTGCTTACACAAATGTACTTATAAGCATGAAATTTTTCCGGATAGATAGAGGTGTGATTTTTTTGCCTGGAGTTCTGTTAACAGAAACTGAACACAAAACTCATGGGTATATCAGTCATTCCTCAAATACCTCATACGAAAATGTTAACAGGATTTTTAAACCTACACAATGAATAAGCAAACAAAAAAGTATTATGCAGCTAAAAATGAAATCTATAACTGTAGATAAGATGTACATATTACGACAAACCATGTTATAAAATTATCATTTCAGCATGAAGAGTTTAATATATTACCATACATTACTTTTTGATGCATTTTAGCAACACAGATGTTATTTCAGTGTGAAATCTCTTCTGAACTCTATAGCTGAAATACACTATGTGCCAGATCCTGCCAATGGACATTATATGTCTTGCAAATTATATGTTCAGTTCTAAATAGCTGCAAACTTGAATCCAACTCACATCCAGGTGTTCTCTACTCACAGAAATGTGTGTCAGATCAAAAACATCATTTACTGCTAAATGTAAACAGAAAGCCATGTTATCTATCATGTTTTTGCATATGTTTATGAGATTTCACAGACATAAAATATATGGCCAGGTACAGCATATTGTAAATCTTCTTACACCTCTGTCGGACATTTGTCTGTTATGAGTTGCCTGATGTACATTATGTTCCTGTTAAAACCTTTTCTCACTTATTTTCTGTGTAACATTGCTTTCATTTCTTACAGATCCTAAGTATATTTATTCCCTATTGTTCAAATGTCTGTGGTATGCAAATAGTTGGTGACAATTAGGTGCAGTATTCTTGATTATGTGACAGAACAAAATGAGTGCCAGATTCCAACCTGTTACAGGTCGACATAGCTCTGCTAAAGAGACCTCCAATTATGTTTGCTAAAGAGACTCGTATTTCCATTCTTACCCTATATAATATATCAGAAATGTTTATTTCACCACAATTAGGCGTTGTTTATATGTTACTATTCCATACTTGCACTATCTGCTATCATAAACACAACGGTTAATAATTATTGTTTTAATGTGCTAAAAATATTTTTTTTTTAAACCTCATTCTTGTCATCCTAAAGTTTCTTTTGCTTAGCAGATGGATTTATGCTTTGGTTTGTATGCCAAAATATGACTTAATTTTTTTACCTTGGCATCATGTCTGTGTGCAAAACAATACTGCTGGTATTTGCTATATGCTAAATCTAGTGTCTGTGGAAAGTGTTATAGACACGTTTGCTGCCACATGATAGTTGGAAGCCTAAGGACAGGCACTTCAGGCACAAAGACTAAAGGAAACATTTTCCAGTCTGGATGGTCACAATGAAAGAATTACGGGGTTTTTTTTTTTACAGTATTGCACGATTAGACCAAAATGCAGATTGCTTTGGCAAGAGTTTCCTGTAGGTTAATAAGGAATTCAGAGCTTTCATAGCCACTATAACCATCAGTACACTGAAAAATGAAGTGAAGGAGCAAGAGATAAGTCTACGTAGCAGTCCCCATTCAGTAAAATTGATGAGCATTGTTAACTTGAAAGGCTTCATATCTTCCCGTGCTAATTTAACGAAAGATGTTTGTGATTGGTTTTTTTGCTTGCTCATTTTTAATAGGAGAAGAATCCTGGCATGGATGTTGATGCACAACTCAGACATATAAATTATTGTGAGTGGTAGCAGTGTCTCGATGAAAATGTTGCCCTGTTTCCTTGTGATCCTCTTGATGCATGGAACAGGACAGTGATTTGACAAAATAATAAATCCAGTCTGAAAGTGCCTACTTCTTGATAAGAAATGGCTGTGTGATTCAGAAGGCTGAACTGACACAAACTCATTAAAACACTTCCAATTTGCTCAAAATATTTTGATAGGTAGCTTGGTGAAGGCATACCTTATGCCAAATTAGATATCACTTGAAATTTATATCAAATCAGGTATTGTCTGTCCTCCAGTTGCTGGCATACCACCAATTTAAAGGCATATGGCTGGCGTTAACACTCTGCTGTATGTTCTCGCTTACTCAGCATAAGCAAGCTCGTGTTCTGAGGCCAGATCTCGGTTCAGTCTGTGTGATCAAGTGATGTGTCCGTGCCTCACTGATATTAGGGACCATGACCCAAATCTCCATCCTTAAATTTTCTTCTCTCTGCTGCAGTTGTAGGGCTCAGGTCAGTGTTCAAAGACTAGATCTCCAGCAGGGATGCAAGAGGTGACACAAACATTTCTGGGACAAAATGTAATTGGGTCCTACTTCTGAACCAGTCTAACATTTAAATTGCCCTAGATCAGTCAGTCTGTCTTTCAGATGTAGATTACTACTTCCTCAATAATGCAGGGGATATATGTTTCCTTAGGCCTCTGGAAGGTATAAATCCTTAAATAGAAGTCAGCACCGATGTGTGATTATAGCAGTTCATGCCAACTGAAGGTGTGACTCCTGGGAAAGCAGATAAGTGCCCTGCATTCACACCAGCTAGAAGTATTAAGTTGGTATGGGAAGTACTTTAAATATTGCAAAATATATAAATATCAGTCCTTCTCAAGGCCATGTGTCATGGCAAAGGCTTCATAAAACAATGTGAGTGGATCCAGACACCTATGCCTACATTTTTTTACAGACCGTGTCCATGAACATCCGAACACTTTGAAAACTTTGTGGCGTGGTTGGTTGGGTTTTTTTATAAAGGACTTCTGTGATAAACCCTTTTTTCCCTCAATTAATACATTGTTTTCTCCGTTCTCATAGCTTATGCTGTGAAGTGGCATCATTGAACTGGCAAAGATAATACAACAGTTTCTTCCTTCTGGAAGAAAGTGGTAGATACATCCCCTGGGAATTATTTGGAATAGCTTCTTTATCTCTGAAATTAGGGGGTTTCTCCCACTGAGAAACAGGATTATTTTAATAAATATTATACATAATGACCATTGTAGTTATATGTACATGATTGAGATAAAATGTGTTAGTTGTTAAACATTATTAATGTCTGCTTCTCAAATCCAACAATTATGCTTTAACTTCTTATCATGATTTCTCAGAAAGTATTTAGGTTTTATTCTCTTACTGTTACATTTTTGCTACTAACACTTGTTTCACTAATGTGAAATTCCACTTTCTTCATTTTACTTCAATATCTGACTCAATTCAAGAAGCCCGAAGTAGATAGAAAATAGCTGAAATACCTCAGGGTGGGAGGTGAGGAGAGTGGGAGTGGGAGGCTGTTTTCTGAGAATTTTTTTATTGAAAGAGAACATTTCAAAAAATGAATAATCAATATTATATTGGATCCCTCCCACCAAAGGAGCTATGTGCCAGGGTTTAAGCTTATTTTTAATAACTGTTGTATTTTCATGGCTGGAGACTTTCAGTTTGGATTTGAGCTTGAGCATTTTAGGAGAAAGAGGAAACCTTTCTTCTTTTAATTACTAATCACATATAAACAGTACATTGTGTCTACAGCTTATCTTATAGCTACCAACAGTGAGCACCTTTATGTTTTGATCAAACCTGTAGCATTTATTTGACCTAGAGGAAGGAGTGTGTTTAATATCATAGCCTTTTGTAATCTTATTGAAAATAGAGAGGGAAGAAGATGGTGAGGTTATATTTTATAGTGACTCCAAAAAATGAAAAATTTGTTCTTTGCCCTGGAATGTTAATAAAAGCATTGTAGTGACAATAATATATAGCCTTTTCCAGGATGGAAGGAACGGAAACGTATGTTCTGCCTTCTGGCAAGAACAATGTTTAGGCGTTTTATCTGTCAAATCTCTCTATATATGTAATGCTTCTAGAAACAGAGTATCTGTGTATTGAAATATGTGAAACTTAACAATTCTACAAACCAAAGTCATTATGAAAATAGAAAACATTCTGAATTATATGTGTAGTTTCTAGGAAAAGGAAGAACAGCGGAGATGTTCATTTTATATCCATTATCTAAATATTAAGTAGTTTTTAATGTGTGTGTGTATAATATAGATGGTGCCCAAAGAAGAAATTAGCTTTTTTAAGACGCTATTAAATAGCTCAATTTTGAACAGAAGGTTGTGCATGTTAAAAACTCTTACTGGATTTCTTCCGGTGAATTAAAAGTTTAAATACAAATCTTGCGAATTGTCTGGGAAACCTTACTTTTTTAAAATTTTATTTTTATCCCTAAAACACAACAATATTATAAGAGAGTGGCCACAAATAATACCGCATTTTAAAATATTTTGAGCAGTACAATCAGTGTAATCCAATAATTAACACACTAGCATTAGAAATTAAATTCAATTTCTAAAACGTTTTATTTTAAAGAACAAAACTAGGCAAAGAGGGTACTCTGTAAACATCATGCAATTGGCTGACTCAAATTTATTCATTTTACAAATAAAATTAATGTAATAAATTGTAAGATATTTTACTCAAAGTGGTTTTTTAACTGGTACAGGTGGATATATTTAATCTTTTGTTAGTATATTTTCTGGTGATAACCACTTTGTTGTTTTCAGGATTGCATTTACCATGCCAAGGAGACTAAGCCCTGCTATCCAACAAGAGGAACTAACTGTGTCTATGAACAAATTACGTTATCAGGAATCATTCTTAAAGGATTAGCTCACATGCATAGATTTCAGTGAACATCTGGATCATTAATCATCTTTGTCTTAAATATTTTAATTATTTTAATTTCCAATTGAAATTTCCTAGCAAAAGGAGAAAAAGGCTTCCAACATATGTCCTCACTGTCATTTGAGACGTGATCCACTGATCAATTTTATGATTTCCTGGTAGTATAAATATAACAGATGATAGAAATGTTTCTGTTCGCTGTGTTAGCAAAGGCCATCACTGTGTGCAATAAAATTCAGGCAAAGACAATAGCAAAAAACCCCAACACTGTCACACTGTCACAGCACTTTCAGCTCTTTGTAAGTAGAAAATACTGTAATGACAGACTCAAATGAAAGGGTGAATGAATGTGGGAATAGTGATATTCATTTTTGTGCAAATTTTATCTTAATGTTTAGCCTTTTCTTCCTCTTAAGTATACTTTTTGGTTGTTCACATGGAATATCCATACAAGAAACAGTTATTTTACTTTATTTGCATTTCTGTCATTCTAAATATAATAAGCTTACCGTGAGATGATACAATATACCCGTAAATGTCATAAAATCATAACCTATCATCAACTTCAATGTGGTCTCAACAAAAATACAGAGTAAATATGATGAGAACAGTGGAGTTTATGACACAGTCTTATTATGTGGCTGAAATGGCTGAAAAAAACCCACTTGGAATAGAGGCACCTAGATTTTACCCAAAGGAGAGGCACATTCTCCACTCACCATGAGACCACGAGGCATGAGTTATTTCTATAAAACAGAGCAAATTAGCTGAACACATTCACATAGGTCAAGAGGTATGCTGCATTTAGCTGTCACATGCACAGTATGTAGCTATGTACTACAATTAGAGGGCTCTAGGAGCTATATTTATTTTCATTATTGCCGTTGAATGCCAAAAAAGCACATGTCACTGCTAGAATATGTGTTTCTTACCCTAAGGAGACTTCAGATTTTCTGTAAATGGAAAAAGGCCAATATTAGGTTAGACCTGAAATATGCATACCTTAGGTGGAAATTCCATATTTTTTGGTAGGAATAAAGAGGAGTGACCTCTGTCTGAGGTTGTTGTATACAAGAGCACTTATACAAATTTCAGATGTTAGAATAAACCAATTGAGGACAGAAATTAAATGAAAGGAGCATTTGAAAATGCAGGATCAGGATGGCTTCTTAGCCTGTAATCTGTCATGTTAGTTTTACTGGCTTTGGGGTAGATTATTTATACTCATATTTAAAAGGGTTATATTTTTCTCATTTTATTTTCCTTCTCACTTACTTAGCTGATCTCAGTCTACTACTAGAGCTTCTCATTAAAGATGACTTTATCAAATAAATGTTAGCTGTTTCCTTTGCTCCCAGTCCATTAACTGCTAATGAATAAGGGAGGGTTCTGAAGTCTAAATAATGTCTAACATCGAAGCCATCAAAACAACAGATGAAACAGTCAGTTTCTAAAGACTACAAATGTGGTCCCTCTGGTAATTTGCAAACTTGGCAAAACTAATTGGCTCATAGACCAAATGCCATTTTGTGATCAGAAGGGACAGCAGTTACAAGGCTGCTTAAGTGCATCCATATCATAGCTAAAGAAAAAGGTAAGTGACATAAATACTCCTCCAGATAGAGCTTGATACAACTAGACATCGGGTCTTTAAAAAGAAAATGGGATAGGTTAATCAGATTTTTTTTGTGTGTGTAACTGTACACAAAACTATTTACAAACCACAAATTAAACCTCTTACAGAGCAGTAGAAATACTGTAGTGCAACAGCTTCTACAACTTCTACTTTGGTTCAGTATTAATCATTATTAATCAGACTCATTCATAAACTTGGTTGGGTTGGTGTATCTAGAATGCTGGGGGGAAAAAAGTGCTGATGACTGCATACAGTCATTTTTCTGTCTGCCCAAGTGCTGAACCCCTTCCCAATCAAAAGTGAAAACTTCAAATGAATGCTTTAGCAGAAGGGTAACTTATTTGATAAGAGAAGTTGGGTTGTACTCATTGAAATGTGTGACAGAGGAGCAGAGTTGTGAACTTTACTGTACTAACAAAATTCCATCCAGACTTTTCAGCTAACTGAAACAAGAGTGTCTGTTGAGGTGGGCTGTATTTCATGTCTGTATGTATTTTTACTATTCAGGCAAACTTTCTAATGTGTATCTTTATACTTTTTTTATTTGCTTTGACACTATGATGATCCCAAGTGCTGCACAAATTCCTTTTTCCTGAGAAAATGATTTACTATGCATTTTTACATGAAAGTAGGTAGTTCTTAGAGCAGACTTATCATAGTTGTGCATGTAGTCCTGACAGTGAGAAAACTGCTCTTTCCTTGGCAATATAAAACCTAGTACTCAGTTCCGTACAGCAGAATGGAGACATTAATTTTCTGGTGAATTTTTTAGAAGTTTAAGATATTCCTTCTTCTAAAGGGATCTAAATCCAAATGCCAGTGCATGTTTTGGTTCAAATTTAGAAAGACAAAGCATAAGAATGATCATTTTCATTTCCTACCATGATATTCCTTCTTTTAATCATTTCCTAACATGATATTCCTTCTTTTAATCACTGTGAAGTTGTCACAGTTGTCAAACAGGTGCTTTGTTTCATTCCCACGTTGCCAAGTTTTAGCATCTTGTTGGTATATGTTGTGGCCGTACAGTGTTCCTTGTTCAGTGTTCTTCTCAGGCAAAGTATGTAGGGGGGGAAAAATCTATGCTTCCATTCATTACTTTCCATTACACATCTCATTCTAGTTGTCCTTCATGCTTGTTTAATGACACAGATATTATGATGCTGTTTGTCTGTCCTTTTGTGCAATATCTGATATTGTAAGGCCATTGTTAATGTTGGAATATGGTAGCTTTAAATGTCCTCCTTAATAAATACATTTCATGACTTTAAACTTCTTTCTGGAAGTATACACGATGGATGAATCTGTCTGGATCAGAGAATGCAATCTAGAAATGTAAACACATTCCAAACTGGAATACTGTGCCGTGTGACAAAGAAGAACATTTTCTAGGGCCATTTATTTTTTTATGGGCCTAACTAAACATTATGTGGCTTCAAAGCCAGGGAATTAAGATCTGATGTTTAATACAATACTGGAGGACATGAAAGGGCCCCTGACATAAGAAGGAGTTGGGTCACAGAATCTGCTGCCTTTAAAAATACTGCTACGACAAGAAACGATACTCCAATGTGATTTTGATTTGTGTGAGTTAGGTTTGGTAAATTTAATACCACCAAAAGTGGTGATATGGGATGGGTGGAACACAGAAGTAAAGAACACTCAAGTCCTTTGTAGTGCCATGCTATGTTGAGGCAGTGACCAGCATCTTAGAAATTACTAAATGAGTAATGGCAAATATTCTTTCTGTACGGTCACAAGTCTTTGTGTGTCTTCACTATTTAACTTGTTAGGAAAATGGCAGCTTGGGATGTAGCACACTGAAGTCAGTACGCTGTCTAGTTGTACCTCAACTCGCCAAGATCTTGGGGACAAAGTAAGAGAATCCCTGTTTTGTTACTTTTCTGTGTCAAGGGAATCAGTCCAGCTGATGCCATTGTTATAAAAGCAAGCTGCTGCACCTGCATTACAAACTTGAGCATGTGGTATCTGAGTGAATAAAAGATATTCCCTTCCATTCAGTGGGTTGTGTGAAATACAGGTGGGTTTTCTCCTCAATTTTTAAAGTGAAGGTTCCCATAAAAGACAACAATCTGGTGTATATCTCTAATACTTGTTGTATGTGCTGGAAGTCTCAGCAAATAAATGAAAAGTTTGAAAAGCATTTGAAATTTCAGCTCAGTGGCTGAAATATTATTTTTTAAAGTATTCCTGCATTTAAAGTGAGATGCCCTTTAATAGTAGATTTATTCTGTATTCTTTATTTGCATTTCTTAGGGAGCAAACTGGGAAAAAATTGAAGAATTCCTGTATGAGCACCAACCTGTTTCATACTATCTCTACTTCTCTTTGGAATGTATACTTTAATTCCTTGCATACATATGACTTGTATGATATATCTGGAAGGGACTGCAAAGTTCTGACCCTAGATCTGATCTTATGCTCTGGCTACAGCATAAATAGCATGTTACACTATAATACATATACACCTACAGTTGTATATGTAATATAACTGCAATTATTTTCCTATTTACTGAATACGAGGTGAGTTCAGAGTCTGGCCTTCACTTCCCACATGGAATAACCATGGCAAGGCTGCCAAGACCTGGATATATGACTGAACAGCCAAAGCAAATCAACTTATCAATTGCTTATCGGTGAAACTCCATGTGGGTTATTTGCATGCTCTTCTGGTATTAAAATAAAAACAAGCTACTTTTTTTTTTTTTTTTTTTAGAATGGCTATAAATATCTTTACTGAGTCTCAAAACAATGTTGACACTTTTCTCGGAAACTAAGCTTTTAAAGAAGTACTTTTTCAAGTATTTCCAAAGTGAAAACATTCTTCACTTCAGAATTTGATCAAGTACATTTAACAATGATCAGAAACATATGTATGTCTTCCACTTTCCGAGCTGTGATTCATCAAGCTGCGGAGTCATATTATGCAGAAATCTTTTGCAAGACTGAGAGAATCAACCAGAGTAAATCAATCAGGGATAAAAGAAAAAGTTCTTTAAATTTCTGACTGTTTCACATGTAAGGTTGACAATGTCTCTTTACTCTTTGATAAGTAAAGGGTATTTTTTATTGCATTTAAGCTTTCCAGCTTGCTTTGGTTTCCCCAGTAGTTTTCTGTCTTTGACCCTGGAGCTCACTGCACTAGGTACATGGGGTAGACAGCGGTGAACTCCCTTGTTAGCCTAAATGGGCCATCAAATTTAAACTGTTCTCAAGTGGGTTCATTAGTGTGTGAAAGTTTAACATTTTTTCTTTCCTACATTACATATTTCCAAAACTGTAGTCTGGCTGCAATCACAGGATTCACAGCAAGGATCATTGAGCAGGAGAGGGAGAAGCCTTGTTGGCAGCTTGAGCTGAGATGTGAATGACAGGTCACTTCCTTCTCTCCTTGCTTCTTTCTGACAGTAATATGGTTATATCCAGCCAGAACAAATCTTGCAGCTACCACATGTAGGTGGCTGTGCTTCGGCCCTTAGAAAATGTGTATTCAGCTCCTGAGTGGATAAATGCCAGGAGAAGTCTTTGATTAATTCTCTGTCACCTTCCACTCTTTTCCAGAAGGACTCTAACAGAACTAGTAGGTTCCATAAAGGATCATTAAAAAATGACAACTGAAAGGAGAAAAAGCAGCATGTCTTTAAAATGCACGTATGGCTGTTCTGTATACATAAACAACTGTGCATGTACCCCACCACATACAGTTTTGCAGAAGGGAATAAGTAACGTTTATGGATCATGCATTAGATCTGTGGTTGGAAATGAGACTTCAGGACCAGATTTCATGAACTCATTTCTTCTCATTACTCGTATGGATTATGAAATTTGTTCCTTCGTCTTTGTCAGTAACACCAAATAACAGGCTACCTCCTGGAACTACAAGAACCACTTACTCTTTCTTCTTCCTTATTCTTTCTTCTGGACAGAGTATCAGATAGAGTTATTCTTCCTGAAACAGGATAGGCTGCTTCAAGCTGCAGGAGTTTTATTCCTACAAAATTCCATCAACTTCTTCAATGTTGCAAAAGATTTTCACCTAATATAGTTCTGCAGCTGAATGAATCACAGCTCAAAGCCAGGTGGCATATGTCTTGTGACTATACACTCTCATAAATACAGTACAGCAGAAGCCTAAATGGAAACACGTCTTTTTGAAACCATCTGTTCTTACAGATATCTGCAACAATAAAGAAAATAAAGGCTTTGAATGCTGCTATGCTGTTTTAAACCTTAAAGGCATTTCCTATTGGTCTCTCCTTTTATTCTGAGAAGCTCAATTAGTTTCAGTTGGAAATGACTTAACTGCCATGTTTGTTGCTGTTCTGTTTATGAGCCTTGGAGAATCTGACTACCTCTGGCTTACCTATATATGAATATTTATAAAACAGAACCTTTTTTATGCTGGAAAGTGTTGGGTTGCCCTCTGGTGAATTTAGCTTCTCTTTGATTGTACATTTTATGACAGCTTACAGAGTGAAACCACTCCCTTAGTGGCTTTCTTGTTTATTTGAGAGAAGTTGTGTGTGATTTCTTCAAAGATAATACTGCAGTGGCTCAGCCACAAAGCTGATAATCTTTAACTGTTGCTTATTTATTTAATTGCATCCCATTGCTCTTTACGATATCTTCAGTGTAAAAATGCTCAGTTGGAACAATATTCCTAAGCTTGTGTATTTAGACCGTACTCCTTAATTGGTGCAGTCTATACAATGTCAGTGCTGATAAAAAAAAAGATAGATTTCTTGCTGGGGTTGAATCTGTTGTTCTGTCACAGTTGTAGTCGTTTGTTGCAGCTGGTGAGTGCTGCAAAAGCAGTTTTATATCCAGCAAGTCTTCTCATGACTGAAATCTAATTTATTTATAAGGTTACAATACTTTCGCTAATGCTGTGGTCAATGTGTTAGCTCTACAGAATTTCTGTAGTCTCTTGCAGTGGTATTTCAAGACAGAGATTTCTTCTAAAGTGAAATAGAGATGACAACTCTCAGAAATTCAAGATATAAACCAATAGATGAAACTGAAGGGCGGTGGCATAAACCATCCCATTACTGAAGGACTAACAAAAAGCCGAAGTGACATAGGGAGAAATGTTAAATAGAGCTACAGTTTCTAAACCTAGAAGGTCAGTGTTAATCCACAGACCCCTCTGGTTTATCTGAAATAGTGAAACCTATGGGCCACATACTTGGCAAGCAATTCTGCTTCTGCATTAGATATTTGGGGGGATGAGGAGCAGAAACAGCACAGGCATCATACCTAATTATGTGACAGGCAGATTTTATCTGCATATATGCTGTCTACCTGACAGCATAAATTTACAGGAAGCATGTTTGCTCTCTTTTTCCATCAGGTCTCATTTTCAGCAGAGTGACAGAGCAGGGGAAGGTTTCTCTTGACCACTCTGGAAAAGGTGTTGGCCTTTGAACCACGAAGCCTAATTGCCCCTTTTCTCAGGATTGGAGGCACGTGCTGGAAAAGAGATCTTTCTGCCCAAGTGTCTTCTTCCAGCGAAGGGAGAAATGAAAGGTCACACCAATTATCTGAGCAGTGGACAGTGTAAGGAAAACTGCCTGCTTTATGAAGCTGCAGCTGGAGCTCCAGTTACTGAATTATGTGGAGGAGGGGAGGTTATGCTGTTGGTCCTGTACTTGGCTGTCACGCAACAGACTCCAGTGCACATAGGGTAATCAGGTGTGACTGCAGCAAGATGAGGTTGTGAGCCTTTGAGGGGGATGAATAGAGGAGGCTGGGGCCTAAACCAGCCTTTGCTTTCAAAACCCAGAAGTCATTTCACAAAATCATAGAATGCTTTGGGTTGGAAGGGACCCTTAAAGGTCACCTAGTCCACCCCCCCCCAGGAAGTAAGCAGGGACATCTTTAACTAGATCAAGTTGCTCAGAGCCCTCTCCAACCTCACTTTGAATATTTCCAGGGGCATATGCCACCTCTCTGGGCAGCCTCTTCCAGTGTTTCACCACCCTCATTGGAAAAAAATTCTTTCTTATATCTATTTGAAATCCCCCCTCTTTTAATTTAAAACCGTCACCCTTCTCAACTAAAATGACTGTCCCCATCTTTCTTATAGGCCCCCTTTAAGTACTGAAAGGCCTCAAGAAGGTCTCCCCAGAGCTCCCTCTTCTCCCGTCTGAGCAACCCCGACTCTCTCAGCCTGTCCTCACAGCAGAGGAGTTCCAGCCCTCTGATCATTTTTGTGGCCCTCCTCAGGACCCACTCCAGCAGGTCCATGTTGAGCGGAGGGCTCCAGAGCTGGACACAGTACTTCAGCTGGGTCCTTGGGAGCAATCCTCCTGAAGGAGGTGGGATTGCACGGCTGCAACTGATATCTGGAATAGTGATGGAGACTGAACCGATGCCTTGGTGAGCAAAAAGCTCCACTTCCATGTTGTATTGTTGGTGGAAGAAAAAATAATCCAGCTCATCAAGAATATTTAAACCAGAACAGGGATTTTGTCTAGATACTTCTCAGAAAAACACAGTCAGCCAAAAAGTACAACAGAATGTGAAATATAATATGCTATTGTTTTATCAGGAAATATTAAATCTTTTTGGGAAACAAAGATTCCACCTTTCAGGTGGGACCAAGTCATTCTCATCCAGACGCTTTATATCCAAATGATACACTTTTCTGGTGCATGAAAAACGTTGGCATTGTACTACAGTTAATTAATATTCACAGTTTTCAGCAGGTGTGCTAACTTCTTATATGACAGTGGGACATTCTGCTGAGCGCTGTGACATGACAGCAGCTGTGATGAATGAAGCTAAGATATTAAAATCTTTTAAACAGCAACAGTATTCCAGCTGATAAAGCACCAGTTTAAAAAAAATGGATTTATTTAGAGTTTCTGAGGCAGGTAAACAGCCGAAGGAGTCCAGCAAGACACATTACAGGTGATAAAATGGTTAACGGTGTGTCACAGCTTACTATACTTCCATATATTTCTCTTCATTTCCCTCAATAATATTTAGTATATGCTCTATAAAGCATCCTTTTTTATCAAGTCCCCTTTTAAATGTATGGCCACTTGAGGAACACATAAGAGTGAAAGAGGGTTTTTTACCTGAGGTATTATCTGAGTATATGAAATAAACTCAACATAGAAATATATCCTATAACAGAAAAAAAGTGGAACAGTAGAAGTTAAAAATATTCGAATCTACTAGAATATTTTTAAGATTCTTGACATTAAATTACAAATTTGTCTCAGATCACTCTGTTATGCTTAATGGAAAATGTTCACGTGTGATATTACTGATGAAGTTAAACAGCAAGATACAGAAATGCGGAAATAGAAGTTGTATGAATCCTTAGGAAAATTCAGTGATATCTGATCAACTCCTCAGAAATAGTTTTCCTTGACATTATTTCAATAATTTAGGAATATTAGGAGGGGAAATGAAGAATAATATTTTAGTTTAATATTAAAATTATTGTTTCTCCAAATTTTAAAAAGACAAATGTCTCTTCTTTTGTTGTTTATAATTGACCAGTTTTTCAATTCTTATTCAGTTAAGGTGAACAAAAGACAAGTGGCCTAATGCCAGTTGGCTCTCATTTATCGGAGCAAAGGTACATGTATGAATTCTGTTAAAAGTCTAAGAATTTAAATGATTTCTCAAAAATAAGAAAAGAAATATGTATGCATGCCAAAAAGGGTAAAATTACTCTGTTTCA